>CM046893.1:19789176-19893941 GCA_025688845.1 Cucumis hystrix
GTTTTTAGATGCAACAGAATTGGATATCAGCTCTTTTTCTTTCACCCATAATTATTTGTTATTAATATTATTTGAAACAATTGGATATTAGTTGTGTCAGTTCATTGACTATCCAGTTTTATCTCTGCAGGTCAATGTGGCTGTGATGTGAAAAAGGTACTGTGAGTACTTCTGTATTTTGATTTTCCCTCCCGATTAGTTTATCAATTACGTCAGCTACCATCTCACTATATTTTCCCTTGTATCCTTTTCTGTTTGAATTATTAATGTCATAGTATCATAGGAGCTTATTGTCCAACACAGCCCATTAATTTTAATACCCTTGTAAGTAGTAATATACTTTCCTTCAATTTATTGTCATGTCTCATTTATAGTATCAATACTTGTGACAGCTGCATGTCTTGTGGTTCTCATTTTTCTAAGATCTTAAGATATTTGTTAGTGAGTGCTTGCTGTTTCTTTAATTTTTATTAAATATTTGGCTGATCGATTTGATAGTCTTTTACACCATTTGTCAATTTTCAATCTTTATTCCTAATTATTTCCTTGTACGAATTTAGTTTATTTACCAATCACAAGCTACCAGTTCATATTATGGAGATTTTCTGTTAACCTCACCTGCTACCCGATAAATGAACCATAAGTGGACTTGGAATTTCCTTTTCCCCCTATCAACCAGAACTGTTGGTGTCGGCTTGTACTTGTCTTTAAGTTTTCTGCCAACTGAAAATTGTTTAGGTCCTATATACTACATGAATATTTGCTTTAGCAATGATTTTTTGACTACCATGTTTTTTAATCCTAATTTTGGGTTTGACCAAATGTTTCAGGCTTTAAATGTGTTGCTTGATTTAGCTGGTCCTTCTAGTAAACAGTTTGAAAGTGATAGGGACTCATGCAATGGTGCTAACTTTCAACACAATTTGGGATCTCCAATTGAGCATATTGAAAATGTGAGGAAGAGTTTTCCCCTTTTAAGTAACCTTCTGCATTCAATCATGTCAGCAAATATGCTTACTATGTGCTATGTAATTTGCACTCTTTCTGGAATATGGACTTTTTGTATGTTGTGGACAGTCGATAGATCGTGCATCAGATTCTACCTCCTACTCGTCCGAAAGTGAGTTTCCGGAGAGTATATGGTCCTTTGCGGCTGTATGTAGGTGAGTTGTTGTTGGTCTTTTTTTAATTATTTTGTTTATTATAGTTGTTGTTTCTGCATTTAACATCAATGAGTTGAGCATATAGTGGTAAATAACCTCGGGTTCAATTTGACTCATCTATCATGTTATAAACATCTTTGGATTTTAATGGTTCCACTTGTTTCCATTACCATTTAGTTCAATTATCTATCTCTTTCAAAACCTTCTCTCACCTTTAGAGCCTTCCCTGGTGGTGGTTATAATCCAACTTAATCATTTCAAAAGTTGTTGCCTCTTCAAACATTGACTTGACAACTATAAATTGCCACTTGCTTTGGAGCTTGAAATCAGACACAGAAAGATTCTTTAGTTTCTCAGATGTTGTGAAGCTCGTGATGCTCTGTTTTCTGAACTCCCAATGTCCAAGTCTGATCAAAATGTCTTTTAATTACAATGCCATGAACAATGTTTGAGTAGCCAACCCTGTATTCCCTTTGATGTTCTTGTTCACAGTAAAACTACAGAAAAAAATTGACTCACCAAAGTATTCTGATTCAATTCGGCAAAAGACATAATCTTTTATGCTTGTTGTTATAGTGACATACAGTCCTTGGGAGTGGAGGAAAAATTATTGAAAGTAACCATTTAATGCCCACTTCTTCTGTGAAGGGTTTGCACGAATGTTTCTGGAGTTGGTATGGTTGATCTTTTATGTTGCAAACATTCCCAGTTCATTTAGTAGAAGATGAGAGTTTTAGCATTTTAAGATATTCCAGAGTTCATTTTCATTTTTTTATTGTTTGTGTTAATTCTTTAATAAAATTTGCTACCGTATTCTATTTGGAAGTCTGTCTACATGTTTAAAGCTGTCAACGATGACATTTTACTTTAGTGATGCAATTTGTTTGGCTTGTGTTGAGTCATTTGTGGATGAGGTGAATTCCACGATGAATTTTTCTTTTAATATGTATGTGATGTAAAATTTTATCTGAACAACTCCCTCAAACCAAAAAATAGGAATGATGTGAAGGTTCTTGCTGGTTCTGAAGTCCAAAAACCACAACCCTCAAGAAGTGTTGAATCTGATCTCCCTCAAACATTGTTAGAAACTTTATTCAACATTTCAAGAAGTCCTGAATATGAACCAAACACCATGAACTGGAGAAGTATGGTGAAGAAAATGCAATCTCTGGGACCTGCCATTGATGTCAATCCCCCAAGTTGTGTTCAGAATACTAATGACGTTAAATGTAATTTTGCAACTTCTTTATGTGATTTTGTTTTGGTATTATTTCTCTATATAAACTCGATCCTGGCTCTCTCATCAATTATGAGAAGAAAATTGAATTAAGCTAATTTGTTGGTTGAGACTTCAGATCCTCATGACTTTAACTACTAAGTTCGTTCTATGTTACAGCCAAAGATGACTATCAGTTCTATAGGGAAAATGCAAATCAGCAATGGGATTCAGTGAAATCCTATTTCCAGAAAGTAATATACTTTTTAGCACCTTACAGGTTTTCAATATCTGAACAAGTTTGAACTTATATGTGGGTTAATTTTTCTCCAGGCAACAGCAGCATATACAAAAGGAGAACGCAGTTATGCATCTTACCTTTCAGAGCAGGTTTGTTTGTAACAGAGCAGATATACGTAATTCCATGGGTTTTTTTTATCATATCCATGTGCATAGTTCGTATTTCTAGTTTTCTTTTTGCAGACTTTGTTTGTTTTGATTGTTTATGCCATTTTTTTTAATGAACTTCTCGATTAAACTGAGGATAATTGATAAAATCTTCTAATCTCCATCTCGTGATAATAGCAATTCTCAGCTTGAACCATTGACTGTGCAGGGGAAAGCACAAACTAGACTGGCACACAAGGCTGATGACAAAGCAAGTCATAATATATTTTTAGCCAGGTAGTTATTTTGCTCAACTTAAAAACAGCAACATTTAGGCAATTTTTGTTTTTAATTGTAAAGTAAATTGTTACTGATTGTTGCAGAAATAGGGATATAGAGAATGTGATTACAATTGATTTGCATGGGCAACATGTCAAACAGGCAATGAGGCTTCTAAAAATGCACCTACTATTTGGATCATATGTTTCCTGTGAGCATACCTGCCAATTGCTATATTTTTATGCGTCCTTCCTGATTATAATATTTTTTTTAATATAATCATCTTCCTGATTATAATATTTATTTTCACTGTTTTGCTAACTATATATATTTTTTTTGTTGGAAAAAATCATTTTTACCCTTATACTTGGCTCACTCTGTCAATTTTGGCCTAATGTTTTTTAACTTCATCAAATTGAAACCTATACTTGAATAACTGGATTTGAGTGAGAAATCAGTACCCCTTCATAAAATAAATTAGAAAATTTCCATAGAACCGACCGACAGTTACTAAATATAACCAGGAAATCACTTGAAATCAAGCCACGAATGTCAAAAACCCAACTATGGAAATTTCTGAACCAAACAACTCCCAACTACTACTAACAAATAGCTTCATCCAAGTACCATAATGATATATCTAACAACTTTTTCTTTTTTTTTAAAAAAGATTAATAACGTAATTTACGGGTAATAATTTTTCAACTTATTCAAGTTTGAGTTCAATTTGATAAAGTTGGAGGTTAAAATTGACTTGTTGAGCCAAGTACAGGGTTAAAAATGAGTTTTTCTGTCCATTTTTTATTATTATTCTAGCCATTCAGTCTCTCAGAGTTATCACCGGATGTGGATCACATGGTGTAGGAAAATCAAAGTTGAAAACTTCAGTACGTGTCGACCATCCATCCCTTGCTTATGTACTCGTGTTTGAGTTTAATAAATATTTAGTTCTGGATGCTGCTTTTGATTCCACAACAAACCCATCTAGGCTTTATAGGAATCATAGAATATCAACATTTTTATCATGCAGGTTATCGAACTCCTAGAAAACGAAGGTATCGAATGGAGTGAAGAAAATCGAGGAACCATACTGATAAAGCTCAGTGGTTACAGAGAGTTTAACTTTCTGGACTCTCATAGCGATACTGAGTAAGATTTCTTATTCATCAAATCGTCTATTACTTGATATATTTACGATGCTGCTTAGTGCATAGCACATTGATCAAGGGCAAGGTATTGAAGTTCATTGTAAACTTATAGTTGGGTGTAGTTGCATTTTTAGGCAAACAACTTAAATTAGGCCCAAACCAAAACTAATTCATACTCTTAGTTGTACCTAAAGCATTCTTTTCTTGCCCTTCAGTAGAAAACCTTGTAGTCCCCCTTCTTTTTTAGCTTAATCGACTAGCACTATGTACAACAATGATTTATAAGATTATTTCTGTTGGGTGGAAATTTTGTACATGGGCAGTAACGGTAAATCTAAGTGAGCTTTGCTTGATTGAATTGATCATGTATTGCTATTGTGTTGTACCGATAACTACTCTCCCTCCTGAAGTAGTTCTGATTCTCTTTGTAAATTGCCTTCATTTATATCATCATTCAATGAAACACCTATTTGTGTTGCTGAGCTTTACTTGGAAGGAGTTGCAGGACCGTTCTATTGCTTGAGATTTGGTTACGTAGATTGGACCATAGTCCCATGCTTTTCAAGGGGTAAGGTTTTCAAACTATTTTTTTATAGTCCAGCAATCAGATTTAATCACGTTTTACACGACCTATCATTTGAGATTTTGATTGGACGGATTTTTTACTCCCATTGAATTTATTTACTAGTCTAAAGTGGTTGAAATCATTTGTCATTTTCAAAATCACCGATTTGGAGGGTAAGTTCCATTCCATTAAATAGCCGTTCTTCCTATTTGAGTCTTTGTTGGCCTTAGAAACAAGTCCACTTCGTTAAAATGGAACAACTATGTCAAACTTGAGTACAAAGGGTGGTCAAGACAAGTATGAGGTTTGAAATCTTGCACATCAATAATCATAAGTTTTCCTACTTAATAATAATGGGAGCACATTGACCCTGCTCATTTGCAGTTTTTGAAGAGTCATTAAACCCTTAAAATCAAATTAATTTATCTGATCACTGCTAACCAAAGTCTAAGCAACAACCACTTGTTAATGGGTAGATGTTTTTTCTCTTTAATATTTGAAAGCTTTATTCAATAACCGTTGAGAGAAATTAAGGAATGCCCACGTGTTGTTGAGCAAATTTTATTGTCTGTCTTTTCATTGGAGAGTTGATTCAATACAAACCACGGGAGGGTGTCAGGAACATGATGCCTTAAATTGTATGGCCTTGTATCACTCCGTTTTTATGGGATGTTTGAGTTTTGGGTATCTTGGAATGTGTGAAAGTAAACCAAAGTATGGCGTTTGTTTTGTACTGAGAAAACCGCATCCGTCTTTCTTCCATTATGCTGCTGGGGACAGTATTCCTCTTTACTTTGTTCGGTTGCATTTTACTTTCCAACCAAAGAAAATGATATGAATTGATGAAACCATCTAGGTAGGATGCTAAACTCCAGAAAGAAAGTGGGTTTCTAGTTTTAACAATTTCAGCCATTTTTTTGCTTCAATTAATTTTCTTCTATTCTTCAAACTTGTACTTGTCACCACCTCTTTAAATTTTAAAAACAAATACAAATTTACTTTAAATTGAACTTGCAAACATCAGCTCAATTACAGAAACATGCGTAAAGTTGAAAACAAAGAATTACGAGAAAAATTCAAAAGCAAGTTTAGAACGGTGCTGCTTTATTTTAATTGTTTGTTTGGTAATCTATGAACCCTTTCTTTCCCTTTCTTTTTATTATATCTCTAGTTGGTTGATTAAAGTAACTGTGAGTTGGGAGTGGCAGGTAAAAGAGTCGTCACTGAAATTAGCTTTTAAAAATGAAATTGAACGAAAAAAGCTTAGTGAAACAGAAAAAAAGGTTTACTTTAATCTAAAGGAATTTTGAAACCAAATTAATTCTATTCAATTTCAATTTTGAAACTGAATTTAAAAACAAACCATCATATATAGCATCATCGAAAACCTGCTAAATCGATTCTTCTTGACTTCATATATAAATTTTTTTAAAAAAATTATTCAATTTAGTTTGAGCATCGAACCGTTTCCAGTGCCAGTGCTAGTGCTAGTGGCAGCGGCAAAATTGTGCACACAGCTTGCACCATTTTCCATTACATGGGATATGAAACTAAGGTAGAGACTTCGAACCCTATTGATAGAGAATAAGTGTCTATGACCTTAGCAAAGCCAAATTTATACTCGATTAAGGAACTTCTACCCTGTTCTATCTTCTTATAACAACGTAGTCCAGCTAGATCACTGGGATATTATGCGTCAATGAGGAGATCTACTGCTTATATTGTTAAAGGCTCACGAACCACCTCAAATGCCCAATGCCAATTTCTCATTTTCTAAACACAATCCAGGCTAAATAAAAAGATCAACCCTCACTATTCATAACTTCTCATATTTTAATCATTAATTTCATTAAGCATCATTTAGCCCGCGCGTTTTTTAACCATTTGGTTTTCTTTTTCTTCTAAAAATTACGTTGGTTTTACTTACCCCACCACTACTCTAACATGATATCTAGAGAGCAATTTCATTCGGTGTGCGGGGGACCTTGTGTTGTCAAATGATGTAAGATTGGGAGATTCAAACATTACTAAAAGGGAAAAGGGAAGTAAAAATAAAAACCACCGGTATAAAATAAGAAGTCCGTTGGGCACCACCACCATTTCTACCATAAACAGAACATCAAAGAAAAGCAGAGTGGATGATAATGGGGGCATACTATGTCTAATCCTTTGCTCTTAGATAGAAAGAAGAAAATAAGAAGAAAAAAAAAGGATGACCTGTTGTCAATCATAGAGGGAGCTCGCCGCTGTCAGCAATCACAACTTTGCTCTTAGGTGTTCCGTTCTGCCTTCCCTCAGCTTCGATTTTATAAACCACGTCCATTCCTGACAGCACCTTTCCAAATACTACGTGTCTACCATCCAACCTGTGCGAATAATCAATTTTCTTACTCGAACCATTTATTTTTTAATGATCAAACAAACAAGAAAATAACATTTGCTACACAGGGATTTACCAGCTAGTTGTCACTGTTGTGATGAAAAATTGTGAACCATTGGTGTCTGAACCAGCGTTTGCCATAGATAGGAGTCCTGTATATGCGTTTACATTGAATCTTCAACTATGGGAACCAGTTTAATACCATAACACTGAAGGGGTAGGAAAGGTTGATTATTTTTTTACCTGGTCCAGTGTGCTTCAGCTTGAAATTCTCGTCAGCGAACTTCTCTCCATAGATAGATTCTCCACCTCTTCCATCGCCGAGGGTAAAGTCTCCTCCTTGAATCATGAAGCTAGGAATAATCCTGTGGAATGCACTACCCTTGTAGTGTAGAGGTTTTCCACTCTGCCCAACACCCTTCTCACCTGAAAATGAAAATCATGAATTATGAACCTAAATATCAAAACAAGGTGCTACCATTGCATGTTGTAAAGAAGATGAACTAATTAATATACTAACGGTTACCCCTTTTTTAGGTGTGTTTAGGTGTGTTTGATTTAACTTTTTACCAATTTAAATTCGAAAATAAGAGCCTCTTCAAATAGTTTTTGAAACAAATGAACACGCACGGGATTATGAGGTATGAGGTAGAGCGATAGAGGAGGGCATTGCATGCTGTACCACGCATGTTTTGATTCAGTGCGCCGTATTTAACTATTTAAGTAAGGAAAAACCTCAAACACGAAAGATGTAACGGAGTTATCTCCTTACCGGTGCATAATGCTCGGAAATTTTCTGCATAACCACAGAAGGAAGAATCAGTAATTAGTGAGTGATAAAATTAAATAGCATGCGGTGTATTAAATAATTCAGCATTACGGATAGTCCAATCTACAAATAAATAACATACCAGCGGTTTTAGGAACAGCCTTCCCAAAGAGACCCATCTCAATACGACCTGAACAACAGTTATTATTCAAATTAACTTAGTTAAACTCTAAAATGCGAAATCTCCGTTTCTAATTGCCTTAGTGTAAATGGGCATGGAATTCTACTTCACATCAATATGTGATAATGGAATAAATATCATTCACCATTCAAATAACACGCAATCTGAAATAGTAAACAATATCTAACATATCAAATACACCCAAACTCGCCAGATAACTAAGCACTGCATGTTGTTCAAGCAAGAATGGGCATTCGACAGTCCTTTACTACATTATGCGATAAACATGATTCAAGTGACATGCATTCTATTGAATAGTAGAACATCTGATGTCTGAAGCATAGCCAATCAACGGTTGAACAGTAAACAATATACAATTCATGAAAGAATGTCTAAACATTATATCACAATAAACTACTGCTCGTTGGTTCATTAAGCATGTACATCGGGTATTGCGTTGCAGCATTGTGCCACCACAGAGCACGTATAATTTTTATACTGATGAAAAAAATGATTGAAGGAAAACTATATTTATTAAAAAAGGCTTAATCGATAAGTATGACATCATAATAAAGAGAACAAAGAATGTCATACAAAATGAGTTGGTTAATTTACGTTTTGTCATTGAAGATACCTAATAATCGATAAACCATGACAATCAAGCATGCTATACATACGTTAATTGCTGCAGCACTCTATTCTTATTCCGATTCACACTATTTTAATTTAGACTTTAGTCACAAAACAAAATCAATCATACCAGCAGCTTTTCCGTCAATTTCCACATCGAAATAAACTTTGTGAGTCACTTCTTTCAGATTCTCCTTCGACTTCTTTGCCTGGAATAAGAAATTTCATAGATTAACTTTCTGGTTTCACTTTATAAACTTCATTCCAATTCTGGCATAAAGATCGAAAGCGTCATTATCGAAACAGTAAATGGAATGGTAGTTGATTACAGATCTAGACAGCGGGAGGGATCAGAGAGAATGAGGAAGGCGTCTTTAAAGCATAGAAAAAGATATAGTAGGGCGAATTAGGGATCCAATTACAAGGAGAAATTTGATAGAGATGGAAGATGATTAGGTTACCTGGATGAGAGTTAGGGTTCCTAGTAGAAGAAAGGTACATAGAATGAACGACGCCGTGTTCGCCATTTCGCCGGGAAATTCTCACTTCAAGAAAAAGAAAAAGAAAAAAATAGTTCCTTCACAGTAAGCTTAGCTTTGGGGGAATTGATCTGATTTTTATACCCAAATTCTCTGTTCGTAATAAACGTGTAGTTAGTAGCTTTGGCCAACCGTCTTCTACCACGTGTCTTACTCTACCATCCCATTGGCCGAACAACTCCACTTTGTTTCACGCAACTAATTTTTTCTAACCATTTAGAGCTTTGAGGCATGGAGTAGGTTGTTATAATCTGTGCTTATTATAACCTGTAATTTAGGTGCAAATTATTATAATGTGTGTTATTATAATATATGTTTGGGGTACACATTATTATAATATGAGTTATATCAAAAATATATTTTTTTCATTATTTTTTCTTTTTACAATCTATTCAATCTTGTTAATTTAATAAATTTAACTATAATCTTCATAGAGTAATTTCCTAATTTGTTTAGGTGATCGTGTTTGAAATTATGTTAGGGAAATCGTAGACGAATTTTAAAAGATAAAAAAACATCACAACCAGTTAATTTCTTCGATATGTGCTTAGTGAAATATAAATATATAAAGTTCTATAATATTTGTAATTAAACCTTAGGACAATATAAATGCAGACAACAATCATACAAAATAAACGTACAAAGTAATAAAATCGACAACTGGTCAAATATCTTCCAAGAGAAAATTGCAATACTCTAATTTAAGTTATGTTTGAGACAACAATAATTCATCCACCCTACGAAATATGATTTACATAAGCTTTACCCTCTCTTGCCTCCGTAGTAATTCGACTTCTGTTGCACGCTTTTATTTCGATCAATTTGCAATTGCTTTTAATTAATCATTCTCAAATTCTATTGCAATTGTTGAAGTTGAATTAAAAAAATAGTATATTAAAAAAATATGTAATTTTAATATATTTCTTTTGAAAAAAAAAACTAAATAGATTAATTTAAATGACAAAGACAAAAAGAAGAAAAAAAGAGTGATGAATTATAGACTTTTTCAATTTTTTATTTTTGCAAGTGAACTCGTTTTTATATGTGAAGAGTTTCTCTATTACTTTTCCTCACAATTTCATTTTAACACACAAAGAGAACCTATTTAATTGTCTTCTTCTTCCTTTTATGGTTTTGATTTTGTTTGATTTTCAGAATTTTCCATTAATAAATTTCAAACTGAAAAAAAAATGAAGGAACAGAGAGAAAAAACATAATTTAAAACTTAGAAAAACAAAGAGGAAGATAAAGAGGAAGGAGAATGAATTTAAAACTTAAAAGAAAAATGAAAAACGAAAGAACAAAGAGATGAAGAGGAAGAAGAACGAATTCAAAACTGGAAAGAAATGAAAAGAAAAAAGAAAGAACAAGAGGAAGAAGAACGAATTTAAAACTGAGAAAAAAAAGGGGAAGAGGAAGAAGAATGAGTTCAAAACTAAAAAAAAAAAAAAAAAAGAGAGAGAGAGAGAGTAAGAAGAACGAATTTAAATTTAGAAAAAAAAAACAGAAAGAAAGGAAGACGAAAGAAACGGGGAAAGAGTAAGAAAAAAAAGAGAAGAATTGCATTATTGAACACATTTTTAGAAGATTATGAAACCCTAATACTAGGGTGTCTATAATATGGGCTCCAAACAAGGAGTGGGTTAGGGTGCATTTTATGGTAAATCCTGAGCCCTAATCTTAGGGTTTAAGATTATATTTATTATGTTTTCCCTTATTTCTCATATGTCATTGTTACTCACTCACTTCCCTTTTCACTGTTAGTCATTTTCCACTATTATTACTCTTCATTTCTTTTTTAACTATTCCTAAAGTTCTCAAGCATATATTATAAAAAGGTAGAAGATATTTAGAAGAAAAAAAATATCCAATGACCCTTTTTTTTTTTTGCATATTGTGAATATGACAAATATGACCAATAATTTGTGATTGAGAGTTGTAAGAGTTATCAACTTTTAAATTTGTTATTTTTGTAATTTAGAAAATGTAATGACATGGACCCTATTATCATAATTTTTTTTTTGCTATTTTTGCAACTGTAATAATACAAACTATAATAATCTGCATCCTAAACACAAATTATAAAAACCCACAAACTAAAATAACCATAGATTATAATAACTCACTCCACTCTTCTAAAAAACTATTATAACCTATAGATTATAATAATTCACGCCTCAAATGCCTCTTTAGTTTTTTTTTTTAATAAATTTATAAATATACATTCTACTATTTTTTGTTTGTGTTCTAATACCTTATTTTAATCTTAATAATATATATATATATATATATATATATATATATATATATATATATTAATAGATATGTCAGAAAGTTGAAAATATAGTTTGAGTTTTTTGTTTTTGAAAATTAAATCTAAAGATTTAAAAAGAATGATGCTTCAAAATTTTCAAGTAGGACATCTTAAGTTGCTCTAAACACAAATACAAATACAGACAATAAACTTGTTTAGATCTCCACTTAATGAGAATTTAGGACTTTCCCAAGACAAAAAATCTCTAGAACCTATCCAATATGTCTTTACATGATTTCTTTTTTTTAAAAAAAAATGTCTAAAATTAAAATTTTGATATATAATAGATAAGAGATTGTTACAAATATAGCAATTTGTTACGATATTTTTGGTCAAATAAATTATTCTTTTTAAATCATTGATTTACCAACCGTTCCTCTAGAAATCTTGGAAAAAAGATTTGATTCTGTTTTAAAAAAAAAATTATATGCATAAAGGATCTTTGTAGAACCTATATATGTGGTGTGTTGATAATTATATAGGTCACGGAAAAAAGGAGAAAAATAGAGATCTAGCAGAACTCATCACGACATGATTTCGAAAGATTTATTGATTATAACATGATGTCGAAAGATTCATGATGGGCTGTAAAACTTTGTGAAGATAAGAAATATATCCGGAGACCATTGAATTAAGGGATCGACTCACGAAGTAACAAGTCTTAGAAGTGATCCTGATTATATTCAGGGGAGTCTGAGTTTACTTTTAGTTATGGATATAACTATCTTATATGTAACTAGCAAATTAAGTTACTAATAATGAGTTTCAATAATATTGCTTATCTGAGCAAAAACGCTCCCCAGATGTAGGCCGTATTTGCCGAACTGAGTTATTTAAGTGCATTGTGTCCTTTGTCTTTTGTGTGCCTTAGTTAATCGTGTAGTTAAATACGTAAAATAACTAAAAGATATTTAACCTTCTCACTTTTCACAATTAGATTCAAAGTATTAGCATATATAGCAACATCTTTGAAAATTGTATAACGAAATCTTTCCTTTCCGAATCTATCAATGGCATAAGTTTATTACTGATTGATTATAATGTAAATATTGGTTGAGTAATAGAAACTAATAAAATTTTGTGGATTAAATATTGATATGCTAAGGTTTAAAATTGAAAAGTATTTTGGCTTTTTGGATGAAAAATAAAAAAATTAGTAAGAAATATTAGATCATAAATTTTTAAATGTGGTTTAGATAAAATTGAAAATTCAAGAATACAGTAGAAATTAAAAGGAAAAAAAAAATCAGTAAAGAAAAACAGACTTAGCTTATAATTTAACCAAGAAATTAAATATTATTTATTCGAATATTTAGATTAAGAACAAATGAGTAATGGTTGATTT
The DNA here is from genome assembly GCA_025688845.1 of Cucumis hystrix. Taxonomy (NCBI): domain Eukaryota; kingdom Viridiplantae; phylum Streptophyta; class Magnoliopsida; order Cucurbitales; family Cucurbitaceae; genus Cucumis; species Cucumis hystrix. Next base: position 19,802,093 of record CM046893.1, read on the forward strand.
TTAGAAGACTTTTTTTTAGAATTTAAATGATGGAGAGAAACGTTGCCAATTGAATTTTCATTTTCTGAATCCATTCATCTAATTTGCTTTTTCCTTTAAGTTATTTAGAAACCAAATTATCATTTATTTTAGCTTTTTCTTTTTCTTTTATAAAAAAAATGGAAATTAGTGGTAGAGACACATTCAAAGATTAAGTTTATTTTTCTCTTTTTATATTTTGAGAAGTCCACAAGCTTAATCAAGCATTCCTTGGAAAGAGATTTTTTTTTTTTTTTTTTTTTTTTTTTTCTCTAAATGGATCCTTCTCGTTCAAAAGAATATTACAGCTTTAAATAAAATCAAATTTCTGTGTGTCAGAGTATTTTATTAATTATAATACTTTTGACCTTGTTTTTTACCCTTCTATTTTTACAAAATAATTGAACATTTTTTAAAAAATATATACGATCTTTCAATTCATGGACGTAAGATATTAATATGAGAGTGAGTTAATCAAAATGTATATGGATAGATGTGCATCTAAATTAGTTCAATGGGTGCCACTTGGACTGTGAAATCTTAACTTCGGCTTCTAACTAAATGCCACTAAAACTGCATTATTTGTTTGTGTAAATCCCATTTTAATTATATGGCTGAAGATAATATTATTTTCATTACTGATCAATTTTGTAATGACTCCTTCAAATTCCCAAGATTTAAATCTCCAATCCAAACAAAAGTAAACATGAATTTTACAAAAGTAGAGATTTAAATAAAGGATCATGACATCAATCTTATCCTTGAAAATAAGAGAATTCGAGCGGCAGATAATGAATTTTACATTGATTTAGTTATGAAATTTAATATTTGAATTGAAATATATATAAATATATATAGATACAGATATTTGTTGGGACAAAAAGAGATTTACTTAAAATTACCATAAAATTAACCGAGAAAATAGAAAGAAAATTAACCATAAAAATGAAATATATATATATAAAATTTAAAATCACATTTCTGTCTTACTTAAATGAACCATAAGCTTCTTCTACGTCCGTCACCGCCCATTGACACATACCCTTTCTCTAAACCAATTTTCAATTTGACCTCTCTTTCTCTCTCTTTCTCTTTCTCTTTCTCTTTCTTCTTCTTCCCTCTAATGGCGGACACCGGCGTAGTCACCGTCTACGGCAATGGCGTCATATGTGAAGCTACCAAGAAATCTCCCTTCTCCGTCAAGGCCGGTTTAGCCCAAATGCTTCGTGGCGGTGTCATTATGGATGTCGTTAATGCCCAGCAGGCTCGAATCGCCGAAGAGGCCGGCGCCTGCGCCGTCATGGCCCTCCAGAAAGTTCCCGCGGACATTAGGGCACAAGGTGGAGTCGCTCGCATGAGCGATCCCCAGTTAATTAAAGAAATCAAGCAAGCTGTGACCATCCCTGTCATGGCCAACGTTCGAATTGGTCATTTTGTCGAGGCTCAAATTCTCGAGGCAATCGACATCGATTACATCGACGAGAGCGAGGTTCTGACTCCAGCCGATGATATGAATCACATCAACAAGCACAATTTCAGGATCCCTTTCGTATGCGGATGCCGGAATTTAGGGGAAGCATTACGTCGAATTCGTGAAGGCGCTGCGATGATTCGTACTAAAGGCGAAGCCGGAACTGGAAATATTGTTGAGGCCGTTCGTCATGTGAGGTCTGTGATGGGAGACATTCGAATGTTGAGGAATATGGACGATGATGAAGTTTTCTGTTACGCCAAGCAAATCGGAGCACCGTATGATTTGGTTATGCAAACCAAGCAGCTCGGCCGGCTACCGGTGGTGCATTTCGCAGCTGGAGGAATAGCAACTCCGGCTGATGCGGCGATGATGATGCAATTGGGATGCGACGGAGTGTTCGTCGGCTCCGGCGTGTTCAAGAGCAGCGATCCAGCAAGACGAGCTAGGGCTATTGTACAAGCCGCAACGCATTACAGTGATCCTGATGTTCTTGCGGAGGTGAGCTTTGGATTGGGAGAGCCCATGGCGGGGATTAACCTCAGCGATCAGAATGTGAATGTGGAGAGGTATGCAAATCGGTCGGAGTAATTTGGGTTTCTGCATTTTTGGTTTGTGAATCAGATCAAAGGCTTCAATGATCCGATCACGGGTAGAGGTGATGTTCTTGAAATCTCCTTATGGTTTTGCATGATTCATTTGAGTTTTAACTTTGTTTTGATGTTTCGTTTTTTGAGGCGATACCAATAAACTTATCCGTAATCTGGGTTTTTATGTGAAAGTTTAGTTGTCTTTGGTGTTTTTAGGATTGAATTTTAGAATGAATGGTTTTGTTGAACCATGAATGATTATGGATCAGAAAAAAAAAAAAAAAAAAAAAAAAAAAAAAAAAAAAAAAAAAAAAAAAAACAAGAAAAACTACACAAAATTTGTAAATTATGGGTGTAATATATGTTTGATGTATGAAAAGTTTTCACCTTTAGTCATCAAGGTAAGATTTTGTGTTGTTCCATTAACACAATTTCTCTTTTGCAGAATTTTTATGGCGAAACCAATATTTAAATGTATTATAGCTTCCTCAAACCTAACTTTATGGCAAGACCAGATAAAGAATTAATACATCATGAAATTTCTTTGTGGATCATTTTAATATATATGATCAATTGATCCTCCTTTGTTCGTAATATAACTCGCGTCATTGCCAGATCTCAAATGTATGAATCTGCAAGATCAAATCCAAATAATAGTCTATCCAAAATTTAAAAAATTTTAACGATGAACATTTTGGAAAAAAAATTATACAAACAAATACATATAAATATAAATAAATAAATGGTAGTAGATAAACATTTAACTATTTTCAAATAAGGACCTTTCAGGTAGAGTTTGATCACCTTAAACAGATACCAAACTCATGAAAACGAAAAATTCTGGTGGAAATATCATGTCAATAATTTAATACCATGATCGTAGCACAATGTAACTGTTAGGAGAGAAACTATGAAAAATACTATTCAACAACGCAGAGAGAAAATGACATAAAATCTTCTGTTAATACGTCAATGATTCCAAAAGAAAGCAACCGTGAAGAGAACAGAACTTTTTTCTTCATAACTCAGTGTGATGGCCCTAGTTTTATTCTGCTAACATGTCAATGTAATAACTAATCCCAAAACAGGCATCCGAGGGTTGATTTCTGGAGGAATATCAATTTCTGGATGACGAGTTACCTCACCTTCACATAATAATCATAAAATATACATAACAAAATTTTAGAATATCACGATGAGAAGTAGACTATGACTATGAAGTTTCTGCAATAACTCCCTTCCTGGTCAAAACAAATTTGGAGTATGTATGATTGGGTCAATCGCAGCAGATGAATACTAACTTCTAAGAAAGATAAGGGTGAGGAAAATAATTCACATTCACAACCATCTAAAAGCATGGTCTTTAGGATCTGAGCGGGCGACCTCCATCTGCATCAGTATTATCATTGTCGAAAACCTCATACTCAAAGTCTGTATCAAGATTCTCCATGCTTTTGCCAAAATTGAATGATTTGGTTCCCATTGTTGTGAAGGGCATTAAGCCAAATGCTCGTGCAGTTTTGATCTCACGCGCAACTTTCCTCTGTGCCTTGGCACTAATACGTGTCTGCAAAAAAATTGATGACATGATAAAATAAGACAAAGGTTTATGACTCTCAACTTGTTCAAAACCTGGCTTTTGTTCTAGAAGTTTACATTGCTCCTCTTGTTAATGATCCCAGCCTCAGTTATAAAGTTCGCCAAAAACCTAACATTCTGCAAACAAACTAATCGCTAGTTAGATATGCCTACAGCAGGGGTAAGAAACATGGAAATACAATTTAACCCCCATCAAGTATTATATTTGCTCGAAGAGGTACTCTATATTATAAATAAACTTCATAAATAGAGCTATGGACAAGACTAAATTTCAATGGCCACAAAAAAGAGCACTATGTTTGGGAGTGATTTTTGTCCTATTTAAAATCACTCGAAGGCCAACACTCAATCACTCAAAGTCAACTCAATGGTTAATTTTACACTTTTGAAAACGCAATTTTCATACTATTTAAAACGGATGTTTGACTTATTAAAAGCATTTTGCAAAAGATTTTGAAAATGACAAAAATAGTTTTAACCATTTTAGAATCACTAGGCGAGGAATGGTCGTGGGGAATATTAAGGGTATATTAGTAATTAGTGAAGCAGTTTGTAAGGGAAGTTTGTTATAAATAGAGAGAAAAGAGAGAAGGAAAGCAATATTTTAATGTGTGAATCAGGGCTAAGTTTTTTTCAAAATTGGGAGGGTCCAAGTACCTCAAACAGTGTTTATCTTGCGTTACCATCATCTTTTATATCTCAATATAACCTAGTTTAAGCAATTTGGTATCAGAGTGATCAATCTTGGCATCATGAAAAAGATGGAAGGAAGAGAAGTTGCTTGAAGTGGGAGAGAAGCAAGCAGAGTGGAAATTTTGACTTCCTGTCGGATCAGCTGAATTTGGTTGTCGCCGGGAGACCTGGTGTGCAGTGATTGAGGATCAGCTTCATCAAAGTGAATGGTAACTGATAACGGGAAAGGAATTATGGAATTAGCTTCAGTGGAACCAAAGAAAAATGTGGTGGAAACTTACTCTGTGCAAAAAGTTTCAGAATCAGTGATTGCGAAGGAACAAACTGTTATAAGCAATGAGGAAGAAGAAGGAAAGAAGCCTCTAAATCTTCTTGCAAAGAAGACTGAGAAGAAAGAACGAGAAATCGAGGAAGAACAAATGGGAGAAAAGATTTAGGGAAAGTGATGTAGATAGGAGGCAAATGAGAAAGCGTGAAAGAGGTGTAGAAAGAACCAAGAAGTGCGCTGGAGGACTGTCGATTGCGAAGAGCAGCCAACCAAAAAACTATCTACATCACTTTGAGTTCACTGAGTGTCAATTTGATGGTTGGAGACAACTTGGAAGAAGCGCCGACGAAAGGGACGAGTGGAGGTAGCAGTGGGATCAGAATTGGACCTTCAACAAGTCATTTATAGAGTATCATCGTCAACAATCGCAGAGACAAATCAAGGAGAGGGTTCAGGGAATGTGCTGCAAATTTCGTAAAAAAATAATGGAAGGTCCAACTGAAAAACATCGGTGTTGAAGAATGCATTGGCAAATAGGGATGAAGTCGTGTGGAAGAGACCGCTGGAAATTTCGTGCATATGTTCTCGGTGACAAAGGAGAAAGTTCTTCAAAGAGATCATCACGATCGCTTTTAACACAGTATTACAAAATGGCGAAGACCTTCACATCCTGGAGAATTGGTACCTGTAGTGAAGTTACAAAGTAACATGTGTTGAGAAATCCACTAGATGTATTAAATACATGTGTTGAGAACTCTCTGCTCTCTGCTCTCTGCTCTCTGCTCTCTCCTCCCCTTCCACCCCTACCCTTCCGACTTTCCTAAGCTACCAGTTCTCCAGCAAAAACCATCCTCACCAGTATTCTCAGGCTGAAAGTTTTCTCATTTCTCAGTTCCCCGCCGGAGGTGAATTTTTTTTATTCAGTTTTCCAGCAAACAAGTTCAAAATGGAGGTTGAAAGCTGTATAATTCTGGGAGTTCCCTACGCTATTTGTATGAGAATGATTTATTCCTTGTTGAAGATATGAAAATTTTACACTTTTGAAAGCACCCAAGCACTTCTTCCAACCCCTTCTACCGTCTCAGCTTCACAATCTCTTCTTCCTCCACAGCTTAAGCATTCTGTTTTTCCTTTGCCTAACTCTAGGGTGAATTTTTTTGGAGGTTCTGATCTAAGTGCTTTATTTCAATGTGAGGAAGAACTGAAAGTTGAAAAGATGTCCATAGTTACTCGCTCTCATTCCCAGTCTTGCAAAAGCCCAGATCATTTAAAGTCGATAGTTGTTGATTGTTGTCTGATCTTTGTTTGATACTTTAACTGCTGATTGCAGTCCTCCCCTGATTTTGAACCTCCGTTTGTCTTTCTAAGAAGTTCTATTTTCACATGGGAGAGAGCAAAGTTTTCTTATTGATGTTGTTAGCTTAAAAGTTAACTTTTTGGATGTTTTGTCCTTGTTATCACAATTATTGATGGAGAGCAAAGAACTCTGGGCAAAGAATTATTTGGGTTGAATAGTTTTGAAGCAGCTGATTGCCTCCTCTTGGTGTTCCCCTTCTCCTTCTCCTTAAATTGAAGCATGTGGAATCCAAAATTTCAGTCTGAAGTGGGCGCTTATCGTCAAAGTGTTTATATTTTCTTTGTATTAAGCTATTTACTAATGTTTCAATACTTTATTGCTTTGGTTCTTTCGTCATTTCTTCTTTGTGATTGTTTGTAGGTCGTTTTCACATTTGTATTGCCCGAGCTCATCTTTGTTTAGTTTGTTTGGATGATATTGTCTTTTTTCTTATTTTACTATTAGTATAATACTTTTGTACTCTGAGCATTAGTCTCATTTATTATTAATAAGAGGCTTGTCTCTGTTTCATAAAAGAGAGATCACTAGCAAACGAGGGTTCGAAGGTGGAAGATAATTTATTGGGAAAGGTGTCGACTCAAGGGTAGAGAAGATATTTTGGTGGAAAGGGCGATGGTGGACGGTTCACACAACGGAAATAGTCGCCGGTGTAAGCAAGTTTGGGCAAAGATGAGGGCTTGAGGGAAGCATAGATTTCGTGAAGATGAAGGGAAGAGATCCCTTAACCACATGAGACGTCAGGAGGTGGGGCTCTGGTCATGGGAAAAAGACAGCTTAATGTTGGGTTGGAAGGGGCTGGACTTAAATGGGCTGGTTTTTAATTTCAAAAGCATACAACACATTGAGGGTTTGTTGGGTTTGGATTTGGTTCACGTTAATGGGATTTGGAACCTGGGCTTGAAAATTATTTTTGAAGTGGGCTGAAGAAGGTGAATGAAGGCCATTGTTCCAGCATTATTAAGAGACCAATTTTCAAATCCTTGGCATTTTTCCAGCATATTTCTTTTCTTTCCAGCAAATTCCTTTTTTAGTTAACCACACATTGAGGACAAGGTGCGTTTTAGGGGTTGGGAATGATAGGAATGGCCTTGAGGAAATATTAAGGGTATATTAGTAATTAGTGGAACAGTTTGCTTTTGTTAGGACATAAATAGAGAGAAAGAGGAATGGAGATGGAAAGCAATATTTTGATATGTGCATTAGGGCTTGTGACTTTACTCAAGATTGGAAGGGTTCAATTACCTCAAACTATATCTTATATTCAGGTTATATCACAATATCAAACATGTAATAAATTTGTTGGAACTCTACCCTCCAACAAGAGTGCTTAAGATATATAATCAATGTATTGATATAGTAAAAGATACAAGATAGAACTCTCACCCTGTAATTCTCTCTTTCAAGAATTTCCAGAAATGCCTTCCACTACAAAATACTCATGGCCTCTCTTTCCCACTTCTTCTTTATAAACTACCTCCCCCACCCTGTGGTCCCCTCCTATTCAGTTACAAAATAACCAACTCCCTCTCTCCCCTAATTTTCTATTTTCTTTTTCCTCCTACTATACTGATGGATTATTGGTGGTCTAACATTGCATTCCCGGTCCAGTTTCACCTTGTCCTCAAGGTGGAAATCAGGAAAAGATTGCTGAAAATTGTCGTAGTTCTCCCAAGTGGCTTCATGGCTTGGCAACCCCTTCCAGCTTATTAAAACCTCCCAAACACCTTTCCCATTCTTCCGATATCCATAAACCTCTTCAGGCACAGCAATCCATTCATGGTTTTCCGTCAGAAACGGTACCCACTCCACCTTATCCTTGCATTCCCCAAAGGCTTTCTTCAACTGTGAAATGTGGAACACTGGATGTATTAGTGCAGAAGCAGAGAGTTCAAGTTTATATGCTACGGAACCAATCTTCTTCAGAATACGGTAAGGCCCGAAGTACTTAGGGGACAACTTCTCGTTCCTTCTTTTCCGCATCGAAACCTGTCGGTAGGGTCGCATTTTTAAGAAAACCATATCACCTTCTTCAAATTCTACATGCCTTCTCTTCATATTTGCATAACTCTTCATCTTTTCTTGAGCTATTCGCAAATGCTCCTTCAAAGCTCCCAAAGCTACATCCCTTTCTTTAAGTTGCTCATCCAGCGTGGAGTTTGTAGTCTCTCTGTCTCCATAATAAACAAGTGCTGGTGGTGTTCTTCCATAGACAGCTTGAAAAGGAGTCACACCTAAGGATCGCTGGTAAGTAGTATTATACCAATATTCCGCCCAAGGAATCCACTTCACCCACTCTTTCGGTCTCTCCCCACAAAAACAACGTAAATAAATTTCAACAGCTTTGTTGACAATCTCTGTTTGCCCATCCGTTTGTGGATGATAAGCGGTACTCCTATTCAACTTGGTACCCGATAACCGAAATAGCTCTCTCCAAAAGTTACTCAGAAATATTTTGTCACGATCTGAAACGATGGATTTGGGGAAACCATGTAGTCTTACCACTTCCTTAGTAAACAACTCAGCCACCACTTTAGCATCGAACGGGTGTTTTAGACTAAGGAAATGACCATATTTACTAAACCGATCCACCACTACTAAGATAACTTCATACCCACCGACTTTGGCAGGCCTTCAATGAAATCCATTGAAATATCTTCCCAAATTCTACTTGGAATCTCCAACGGCACCAGTAACCCCGCAGGTGTAAGGGCTGATGTCTTATTTCTTTGGTAAATGGCACATTCTTCACAGTATTTCTTCACTTCTGATTTCATGCCATCCCAAAACAGCTCTCCCGTCAATCTTTTATATGTCCTCAAGAACCCCGAATGACCACCAATAACAGAATCATGATAAGTATGCAGAATGTTAGGGATCAATGAAGAAGTTCTTGCAATCACCAGCCTTCCTTTATATCTCAATATTCCCTACTGTAAGGAATAATTTTTAATTTCTTCTTCATTCTGTAGCTTCATGATTATTTCCTTCAACTTCTCATCCTTCTCTACTTCCTCCTTAATAGTTTTCAGATCAATCAATGTTGGGGCCATTAACTGATTAAGGAATACCGTAGGTGGTACTCGAGACAATGCATATGCTGCCTTATTTTCCAAGCCGGGCTTATATACTACCTCAAAGGAATAGCCAAGCAATTTCGCAATCCACTTCTGGTATTGTGGCTGTATCACCCTTTGTTCCAGTAAAAATTTAAGGGAACGTTGGTCCGTCTTGACTATGAACTGCCTTCAGATCAAGTATGGCCGCCAACGTTGCACCGCCAATACTACTGCCATCAACTCCCTCTCATAAACAGGTTTGGCTCGGTCCCTCATTGCCAATGTGTGGCTATAGAAGGCAATAGGTCTCTTGTTCTGCATCAGCACTGCTCCCACTCCATACCCAGATGCGTCTGTTTCTACTTCAAATGGTATATTGAAATCGAGCAAGGCTAATACTGGTAGAGTCATCATAATGTCCTGTAATTTTAGGAAAGCCTGCTGAGCTTCAACGGTCCATTTAAACAATCCCGCCTTCAATAATTGAGTTAAAGGTGCTGCAATGGAACCATAATGTTGTACAAATCGACGATAATACCCGGACAACCCCAAGAATCCCCTAACTTCTCGTACATTCGTCGGAATTGGCCATTGCTTGATAGATCTTATCTTCTCCGGATCTACTTCCACTCCTTCCCCCGATAAAACATGGCCTAAGTATTCCACTTTCGTATATGCGAAACTGCACTTCTTTTTGTTAGCATACAGCTTGTGAGTTCTCAACACTTCCAATACTAACTCCACATGTTGACAATGTTCTTCTACCCCTCTACTATAAATCAAGATATCATCAAAGAAGACAAGGACAAATTTCCTCAAGTAAGATCTGAAAACATTGTTCATTAGGGACTGAAACGTTGCCGGTGCGTTCGTTAGCCCAAAAGGCATTACTAGAAATTCATAATGTCCTTCATGTGTTCTAAATGCTGTTTTATCTATATCTTGGTAACACATCCTAATTTGGTGATAACCAGCTTTAAGATCAATTTTAGAAAAAAGATTCGCTCCCTTTAATTCATCAAACAGTTCCTCAATGATAGGGATAGGGAACTTATCTGGAATTGTTACATTATTGAGCGCCCGGTAGTCCACACAAAACCTCCCACTCCCATCCTTTTTCCTCACTAACAGCACCGGACTCGAAAAGGGGCTTGTACTGGGACGAATAATTCCAGATGACAACATTTCATCCACCAGTTTCTCCATCTCTTCCTTCTGTTGAAACGCATACCGATACAGTCTAACGTTTACTGGATCTGTTCCTCCCTTCAGGTGTATATGATGTTCGATATCCCTCCTTGGGGGTAAATCTTCCGAAAACTCGAACACATCTTGGAATCGAATTATCACAGATTGAATTCGCTCCTGTTTGATGTTTGCCACTTCCTCTTCCTGTCGATCCATATTAATAATCCTTGCCTCCAGGGCTCTGCATTCCACCAAGTAACCTTGGTCCGAATCAGTCCAAGATTTCTTCAAACTCACTTGAGTCTTTGTTAAGCTGGGATCTCTCTTAACTATCACCTTCCTGTTTTCATGAAAGAAGGTCATGGTGAGATTTTTCCAATCCATTTCTGTCACTCCTAGAGAGTACAGCCATTGCATCCCAAGTATTACATCCACCCCTCCTAACTCCAATGGCAAAAAATTCTCTCACTTCCCAACCGTCAAGGTCAACTTCCACCCTCTCACATATTCCTTTCCCTTTTATGGCAGTTCCTGATCCAAGAATAACTCCATAATTGGAGGTCTCCTTTGTACTTAATTGCAACATCGACACCAGCTTGTCTGAAATAAAGTTATGCGTGGCCCCACAGTCAATCAGTACAATGACTTCCCTTCCTTGAATTTTTCCTCTAACTTTCATGGTACCAGGATTAGTCAGCCCCACCACCGAATTAATACATAATTCGACCACCCCTTCTATTTCTCTGTTCAATTCCATAGTACACAGCTCCTTTTGCTCATATATGTCTTCTTCGATAATTTCTTCTTCTACATTATCTGCCCTGACCACAAACATTCGTAGCTCCCTGATCTCCTTTGCCTTACATTTATGTCCCGAGTAGTATTTCTCATCACATTTAAAACACAATCCTTTCTCTCTCTTGGCTTGAAATTCAGCATCCGATAGACGCTTAGATGGCCCTTCCTTTTTGTTTTCATTGGCCGTCGATCCTCTTAATGTAATAGTTCTTATCGGAAATATAGTGTTACCTCTGTTTTCTTGATAATTATTTGCAGTATTCGGCTTAGTCTGGACGTAAGGGTAATTTGGGAATTTTGCCCCAGCATATCCCGGCAAATTTGCTTCCCTCCTTAAGATCTCCCTCATCTCTACCATCTGAGCGTACTGCATCATTTGTGATAATCCCACCGGTCGACAAAATTCTACTTCTACCTTGATCCACGGTAACAGCCCTCCCATAAAGGTTTCCTCCACAATTTTCTCCTGGATATCCGATAAAGGAGCAACCAACTTATCGAAAAGATTCCGATATTCCTCTACACTTGAAGTTTGTTGTATTCGCAGAAACCGGCCATAAAGTGATCCTTCCCGTATCAAACGAAATCGGATCAACAATCGTTCCTTCAGATTTAACCAGTCGGAAAACTTATCTCTCTCCTCCTGAGACCGATACCAATGTAGTGTCGGGCCCTCAAAACTAACCGTCGCTACCAAGAGCTTCTCGGAATCGGTTAGCCTGTGTATCTGAAAATATCGATCCGCGCGAAACAACCACGAATCTGGATCATCTCCGTCGAAGACCGGCATCTCAAGTTTTTAAAATTTGTGTCGATCAGAATTTCCGTCATCGTTTTCATTTTTTTTTTCTTAATTTTCGTTTCGGATTTCTTTGCTCGTTGAACCTTCTCCCTCCTTGGATTTTGTCGGCGAATTTTCTCGTTCCATCGATTCGGCTGCCTTACCGCTCGTTGTTGTTCGTTCTTTTGCCATCGATTCCATGAAGAACAACATCATCTGGTGAGTTTTCTCCGATAGGGCTTGCAGACCCTCCATATTTTTCGAAATCGTCGATAGTTTCTCTTCCATCGCGGGCAACTTGCACAGTTCCTTTTTAATACCGCTCAATTCTTGATCTTGTGCTTCCATCTTCTCCTCCATTCTTGTCTGTACCATATTACTTCTTTTCCCAAGATCAACGTGCTCTAATACCAATTTGTTGGAACTCTACCCTCCAACAAGAGTGCTTAAGATATATAATCAATGTATTGATATAGTAAAAGATACAAGATAGAACTCTCACCCTGTAATTCTCTCTTTCAAGAATTTCCAGAAATGCCTTCCACTACAAAATACTCAATGGTCTCTCTCTTTCCCACTTCTTCTTTATAAACTACCTCCCCCACACTGTGGTCCCCTCCTATTCAGTTACAAAATAACCAACTCCCTCTCTCCCCTAATTTTCTATTTTCTTTTTCCTCCTACTATACTGATGGATTATTGGTGGTCTAACAAAATTATGGTCAGACTACTTTTTGGTAGCACTGAAAATTTAATAATTTGCAAACGAGGGGGCGTTTGAAGCGCAGATTCAGATTCGGAATCAAATGATGGGTTCAAATGCATGTGTTTGTGGTGCAGGATTTGGAAGTTTGGGTTTCTGACGCCTGTGTCTGGATGTTGGTTTTGAATTCATGGGTTTAGCTAGTCTGTTTAATTTTTTTTAATTGTACCTCCTAAATTTTATCATGTATGATATTTTTTAATAGAGTTACATTTTGTTATGGTTATGGTTACCTTTACAATTTCCACTATATTACCAATATAGTGATATTTGATTTATACTTGAGATCACCATAGATAGGTCATCAATTTTCCACCAGGAAAAATATAACAAAATAAAAACAATCTCAAAAAATGAAGGAAAAATTAATTTTAAACAAAGAAGAGAAAAGAGATAATTTAAAAAAAGATGTATCTAATAATAATTGTTATTAAAAAAAACTCCAAAAGAAAAAAATAGAAGAATGAGAAAATGTATTTTAAAAAACATTATTGTGATTAAGTCAATTTGGAATGACTAAAAAAAGTTTTTTTCAAAAATTCATTTTTAATAATTTTTCAAGATTGGCGGTGGTCACCAGTGTTGGTGGTCGGAAGTTCGTCGGAAGTTCGCCGACGGAGTTGTTGGAAATGGCACCCAATGGTCAGCCGACAATGGTCACCAAGGGTGCTATCCGAAGTTGGTTGATGAATTTTCTTGGTTGAATTAAGGAAAAAAGTAAATCCATATGCTTGAATAGTGTTTGTTATTCAAACCCATGGAAAAGAGTGTAGAAAGTCTTGGTGAAGACAATCGTCGATCAATGGTGAAGACAGACAACGATCGCCAATGATTAAGACGATTGGTTGGTTGCCAACCACACTTGATCGTCAAGCGTCATGGCTATTGGTCACCACGATCGTTAATTAATAGAAGTTAGTCGTTACGATCAATCATTAACGATAACAAATGAACGCCAACGATCAAGATGTTCACTCAATGATAGTGACGTCCAAAGTTGTAGGTCACCAACGATCAAGACAACCGATAATCGACTATCAATAATCAACTGTCAAAACAATCAATAATCAATTGTCAAGACGATCTGAACCCCCAATGATCTAGATGATATGAAGCCGAAGGTCGACGGTCAAGACAATCGGTCGTTGTGACCATTGATCGGTCATCGATGATTGACTGTGAAATTGGCCAACGGTCATCCATGATTATTGTCTATTGATAAAAGGTTGAAGTGAAAGTTTTTCTAAAACCTATGGCATTCATATATATATATATGTATATATATATATGTATATTCCAAGCCCATGGGTTTAGTTTCTTAATCTCATGAAATTTATTACAAGTGCCCAAACATGGATTTAGCTTCAAGTGCCAAACCCCCCTTAATTCCAAACCCATTGGTCAAACACCCCCTAAAGAGGCCATTACATGATCTTACTTTCTTGATTGACTACTTGGTGTGCGGAAACTTGTAAATTGATTAACTACAATTTATATGAAAACTTCGATGGTCCATGGCCATTGATGACTTGATTAAGCTTATTATGATAGACAAATTTCAAACCGGAAGCAGTGTTTTAAAAAGCCCTCTCGAGAATGTGCCCAAGGTGCTGATTTGGCAAAATATGGCGTGCACATTATGTGAAGCCTCAAGGCTCAAATCTCTAGGCCTTGGGCCTTGGGTCTTTTTCATTATTTTAAAAGATAGTAACAATTAAGGGTTTTTCTTCTTTGTTAACTAAAAGAATCGAGCTCACTAAACCCAAATGCAAAATTTCTTGTGTTTGGGTGTTTTTTCTATATTTCCACTTTAACTATGTTTTCTCTTTTTAATGTAATGTTTTTATATGTAGTGCACCTCACAAAAAAAACTGCACCTTTTTGTGCATCTTGCACCAAGAATCCGGAGAGCCATTGCGCATTAGTGCACCTTGGGCATTTAAAAACACTTGACCATACGACTCCTTTGTTCTAGGAATGGACAGTTTTGATCAAAGAAACACAAATGTACACTACCAGCCAGACTTCTTAAACAGAACTGTCCAGGAAACCGGCAGTTAAACCCTATTCCAATTTATGAACGTTGAAATTTCCAAACTACTCAAATTGACTAGATTCAAAACCAAGGTTTAAAGCTATGACCCTCTTTTCTAATTCATAAGCTATGATACTTAATAGATGAAAAATTCATGCCATAAGATATCCATATTCAACTACATAGCTATGAGAGACGATCGCAAAAGATCAAAAGGTATGTTACCGTACAAGCTATAACTAATTCTGACCAAGTTCTAATCCTAATCCTAGTCCTAGGTATCCATAATGAAATGAGAAACGGGATTCGTAAAAAGGCAAGGTAAATGAAATGCAGGAATGCTCACCCTGAAATCAGCTTTTCTTAAAGCCTCCTCCGTTGTCACCTGAAACTCAACCCTTTTGGGAGGTTTACGAAAACCTGGCTTTGTTAGATCCAGATCCTGCATAAATTCAAAAGTACTCAAGGGTAACATAACACAACATCAGTTACAGAACGTGCAGAGAAGTACCCAGCACCAATAAAATGATAATATAGTGAAGTTCATATCCATCACAGGTAATCCAGGCACAGTTGGCCATAACTCACACAGTATGCTTTTTGAAGGAAACATGGATTGGTTCTGGTAAAAGTAATGTTTTAGGTGGTTTAATTATAACTTTGTTGTGGTAATAAAAGGAATAATGAAAACGAATATAAAAAATCCTTCCTCATCAAAACTGCAAACTGCTTGACAAAGAATCAAACCAACAGATTGAAAGAAGTCACAAAAGGAACCGATTTGTTCTATGCTCACAACAGAATAATAATAGCACCATTTTAACACAGATGCTCTGCTCAGTGCTCTCACAATGGCACTGTAATTTTTAAAGGCAATAAGCGTCTAGCTATGCTTGGATTGGCATCATTATGTATTCACAGTGTAATAAAAAATAGAAGCCATGAAGGATAAATTTTTGTTCTTAACAAGTATAAAACTAATTAGTTGCTCAGCTACATACCTTGATATTGTATGTTGATCCAGGCGAGAAAGACATATCTGCTCTGAAAGTATAATCATCTTTTTCTATTTCCTCTGGATCAAACTTAAAATACGTGGATGCTTTCTTCAACTTGCCATCCATCCCATCTGACAAAGTGTCAAAATTATCTTCACGATCATACAACGCATGAAAATTGTTTCCTCCACTCAGTTTTGAACCTATTCTTTCACGAGGTTTGCCAAGTCTATCAAACTTCTGAAAGAAAGCATCATTTCCGGAATCCGCCATAGAACCACCCCCAAAAATCCGACGTTCAAAATCATCAGCAGTCTCAAACGAATCAAATTTGCCCTTATAATCATCACCAAACCCACTACCTGTTTAAAAATTTTAAACACAAAAGTTATAAAATACATGCCTTGAAACACATTATCAAATTTACAACCAAACATGAGGTTTTGCTAGACCAATATCCAAACGGAAACACATTTGAACAACATTAGCTTAGAATAAACCTGAAGAATTTCCACCCGAGTCTAAAAGAACTACAGTAATCACAGTATAAATAAAAATTCATAGATTTAAATCCAAAACAAATGGTAAATTACCACGAGCGGCGTTTGTGGAAAGGTTTCTGTGCACAGAAGGTTGCTTTAATCCCCGAGATAAGCCACCGCCAAGAGTTCGCAAAGCAACCTGAACGGTTCTCATTTCGCAACCGAACGAAGAAGTAGCAGAGTTTAAGAAGAGTGAAGACTTACCTTAGGAGTTTAGGCCTACTGCCACTGATCAGAAATTAAAAGAAAACAGAGGAAGACCCTCAGGTAGACGAAAGAGACGGAGAGGAATGAGAGAGCTGCCGTGGGGAGATCGACGGTGAGGGAAAAGAGTTGGAAGCGGTGAGGTGAGGGAGATAAGAAGATCGACACGAGGGGGAATGAAATCGGCGAAGGTGAAAGCGGAAATTGAACGTAAAGAAATGGGCTTATGAGGCCCAATAAGACACTTGACTCAGGCCCTTGTGGCCCAAACACCGCCTTTCAAAGGTGCAATTCAAATATAACAAATAGATTAGCAACATTTAAAAAAATTAAAAATATTGTAAAATTTGTTAAAGTCTATCAACTAAAAAAAATTAATATACTATATTTAATTATTATTTCTAAAATTACTATTGATTATAATTGCCCTATTTAATTTTTTCTTCTCAGCCAACAACCCAAAATGCCTCAAATAAACTTTAGAAAAAGAAACCTCCAAACAAATGTGGAAGTTGTATGAAGCATTTAGAAACGTGTATATAAATAAACTTATAGGAAAAAATGAATTTTTTTAAAAAAATCAAATAAAACTATTATAAAATTTATAATTTTATAATTTTATAATAGATGTTCACTATGTTTAGTCTATTCTCGTGTCTTTGTCATGTGTCACTCTCATACCAACTCTTAGTGATGTGTAATTTATCACATACTTGTCAAATTACTTATACAAAGGTATGAATGAATTTTGTAAGATACACATGATGGGTTAGAACTCTAAATTATATGTCAAAATTTCATAAAATTTCTAATTTCTTTCATTTTTATTTTTCATTAAGGAGAAAATCAAAATTTATGCTTAAAAAATTGGAAGGGAAAATTTTGAGGTTAAATAAACTATTATGGTATTATATTCAAATGAAACCTGTTATACAAACAAATTTCTCTATTTATTAAAAAAAGTGCACTTAAAAAAAAAAAAAAAAAAAAAAAAAAAAAAAAGTGGTTTGACTTAGGGTTGTATTTGAGTCCAAATTCAACATATTTATTGAGTTTGGTTTTGGTGGTATCTTAACTCTCTCCGTCAAATTTTTTATTTATTACTAATAGAAAGTGGATGTGACACTTTGTTTTTTTTTTTTTCTTTTTTTGTAAATAATATATTTTTTTAGATAATTTTTATTTTATTTTAATTATTAGAAAATTAATTGAATTCTTTTGTCTTCCACTTCCTTCTTTTATCCCTCCCCTCCAAAAACCCCCCATCTCCCCCTCTTCCCGTCGCGGAGATTTGTATTTTACTATAATTTGTTGTGAGGTCATGGCCGCGTTTTATGTTATACGATAAGATTCATACAACAAGATTGCAATAAGACTGTTACATTGCAGAAAAGATTGAAAAGTAACTTGTGTTTTGCTCTATGTAACGATAAAGGCTACGCAATGAATTGCTATGTGATATGAGCTTCCTTCACCAGAAAGTAATGATGTCATCCTCATGTAAGAAAGTTGGCGATTGATTTGACATTATCGTCCAATCAAAGTTCAGGATAAGAAAATGACAGTGACACATACATTCTGGCATTGGCTGGTTCTCATCGTGTAGAGGTAATCATTTAAACATGGAAAGTGTTACCGAAGAGGCTTATAAATAGATGAAGTCCGATCATCTTGAAGTTGCTTTTACTTTGTGTTCACCTAAGAAAGAATTGAGATAAATTTAAGATTTTCAGAGATTCTTCACAAGCTTGAACCCGACAAAAAAATTGCAAGGAAGTGCAAAGAAGCTAGCTAATTGTTGATTGTGAGTGATTCTTCTTAAAATGTTTTCGAGCTGAAAGGATTTTTCATGCTTTGAACCCTCAAATAATATATGTTTATTGGATTCTTGATTTATGTGGTTTTTCTTATGATCTTGAATCCTTAAAGTAAACTTGATTTCTAAATGATTTGAATTTGAAATGAACTAGAATGATTAAATGAGATGATCTTGTGTACCCTGTGCGATGGAATTTCCTCACATATACTGTGTGTTTTAGTGTGGAATGTCTCTATTCTTGTTGTGTGATTTGAGATAAGATACTCTATTCTTGTTGTGTGATTAGGAATATAAATATGTCTCATACTTCCTATGTGATTTGATATGAGATGCCATGTGCTTGCTGTGTGATCTGTCGTTAAAAAACATGTTATGCGGGATGGAATTGATGGAAACTTGTTGAATGTGTTGAAACTATTTCGCATAGTTGCAACTCGATAAAAAAAAGTTTGGTAAACATTTGAGTTAAGGAAGGGTACAAAGATGTAATTAACTATGCAAAATGATTGTGTATTATGTTGATATGATGAGTTTGATAAAATGTGTTCTACGCAATTTGAGTTTTTATACATGATTTATAAAGAAATAATTTTCATGCGATTATGAATGTTTGATGGTGAGCTTTGAATTGTGTTGAATCGCCTAACACATTGAAATGATTGGTTTTAGGTTCAATGATTTACTATTGAAACTCATATTATTTGTATTGCATGATTTGGCAAAATAATTTGTAACGTGTTAAGGCAAAATTTGATCTATTAAAGGTGTTGATTAAAGACCTGACTCGCTAGACATTTTTGTTTAATCTTTCAAATGTTTTGTTTTATCCCCCTCCCCCCACAGGTAGTGAATGACATCCAACGTTGAATTGCCTATTGTGCTATACGTGATACACATCATTTTGGTAGTAGTCACTATCAACTCGCATAGTATGTGGAAGCTAAGCGAGAAGAGTCAAATTGTGTTTTGAGTTTGTATCTAGTTTCTTTTGAAGGAACCTTGTACTAAGGGTTAAATGAACTTTGTTATTAAACATCAATGAAGTCTTACTATTTCAATTGAGTTCTCATTTCGCATTAAGCTTGTTGGTTGTGTTTAATCTGCTTACTAGGCGTTCTTCCTGTTATCTCGTGGAAAGGCTCGCATAGAATGTCTATGCAGTTACATCTCTACTTGGTTGCATAAAGTGACTTTTAGGACGATGAGTGACATTTTTTGTTTCTCATTTTCATCTCCTACTTCCTTTATTTTCTTGACTTCTTCGAGTACAAGCATTGAAACACAGAGATTAAGGTCCACTAGGATAACGTTCTTATTTCTTGTTTTCTATTTCTGCTTCTCTTTTTCTTAAAAAAAATAGATGTGTTTAATAACCATTTATATTTAAAATTTGGACAAAAATAGAGAAACTATGAGATCGAGTTATGCTCCCATTTTATTTGATTTCCTTTCTATTATGCTTTAAAATTTCTTGTTGGCTCATTGGTGGTGAGACAGACTTGTATTCATTTTCGAGTCTTGGGTTTAATTCCCAACCCTAATGATTTTTTTTTTATTTCATATATATATATTTTCTTTCTTTATTAATTTTTCAGAGTTATATGTTTAATATTTCTTAATTTATTTTTCTTCCTTTATTAACTTTTCATATTTATATGTTTAGATATTGGAGAATTGTAAAAAAAAATGGCACAATGTACAAACTATTTACACTTTATGGCAAAATTAAATCTAATTAGTTATTGTCTTTAGCGATTTTTTGCCATAGAGTGTAAATAGTTTATATTTTTTTTTATTATTCTTGAAAATGTCTCTTTAATATTTCTTAATTTACTTTTTCTTTTTTATTAATATTTCATATAAATGTTTAATATTTTTAATTATATGATAATTTAATTTTAAATTTTCAATATTTTAGATTAATGTATTATTTGATTTCCAAATTTTAGAACTAATTTAAAATTTTCTTTTATGTATAGTTGTATTTATTTTATATTTTCTATTTATATGTTAAATTTGAATTTTAATCTGTATTATGTTGTCTTCCAAATTTAAATTGTGAATAAGATTTTAAATATTTTCTATATTTTAAATTTCAAATTTCAGATTTTGCAACATGTATGTTATATGTCATTTTATATTTAAATTGATTGTTTGCAGTATCATTGAAATTAGTTAAAATTTCACATTATATTTTCTTTTACTAAATGATTTATTTTACAACCACGACGGTTGAGCAAAAAAATTTGCCCAATTAAATTTTGTCACATTAAACATTGTTATAATTATAATTTGATTTAGGTTTGAGTAATTAAGTTTTATCATATTCAGCCCAATTCAAGCCCTAAATAT
This sequence comes from Cucumis hystrix, assembly GCA_025688845.1. Taxonomy (NCBI): domain Eukaryota; kingdom Viridiplantae; phylum Streptophyta; class Magnoliopsida; order Cucurbitales; family Cucurbitaceae; genus Cucumis; species Cucumis hystrix. The sequence continues at coordinate 19,822,625 of CM046893.1, forward strand.
AAAAAGTTGGCTAATAAATGATAATGGGCTCAAGCTCGGGCCCAAATCCAACAATCAATGGGTCCAAGCCCAAGCTCACCTAAAGCCCATGAAAATTCTCTATAAATAGATATTTTCCCATTCAATTTCGGGATATTTGGTTGAAGGAAGAATTGAAGCTTTGAATAATTGAAGACTCAAACTTCTAAAAGTTCTCAAGATGTGCAAGTTCTTATCAACGTCGAGATCATCATCTTCTGAAAAATTGAAGACTTGGAAGATCGAGCTTTCCTTGAATTTCAGAAGATTGAAGCTCAAATAATAGACTTGCGACTACAACTTCCTGAAGACCAAAGACTGAGAAATTCTAAGTTTTAACTTGTATTCGGAGAAAGCATCAAATTGGTAAATATTAGAGATTATATTCACTATATCAATAAATATATAAAGTTCAATTTCACGAATTACATTTCTCCGCAAATCTCGTGTGAACAACGACATTTATATAATAATATAATTGAGTTGAATTTGAATCAACATCATTTAAGAGAAATGAATTGAATAAAAAATAATATTTCAAATCAAAATTTAACAACATATTATTAATATAAACTATTGTATTATATTTATTAGTTTTGTAACGGGATATATGTGTATTTGATCATGTTAATATTTTATTATTTTTCATGTTTTAGTGAATTATGTATTTTTGTTTTTGTTTTTTACATTATTAAATATATTTAAACTAAAAGAAATAAGAGAAAATATTAGAAAAAATAGCCCAAGAAACGAGAAACAAGAATAATTATCAAACAAATTTCATTTTCTATTTCGTTTTTTCAAGAAAAAAGAATAATTATCAAACATAATATTATATCTTGTTCTTAAAAAAGAAGAAAAAATGAACTAGAGACAAGAACGTGATCAAACAGGCTCTAAATTTTCAACCTCTAAAAATGGAGTGCATGTTAATACCACTAAGTCAAACTCATATTATTAGCATATAGTCTACAGACAAATTCATAAACTTTCTATCTAGTTCAATATTTGTCTTCAAATATAGAACTTAGTATCAAAGGAACATTGACTGTTTGTAAATACACTTTCTTTATGTCCATAAGTATCAAAGGAACATTGACACGTCCATAAATACTCCATAAATATGCTTTTTTCATGTCCATAAACTTACTGTGCCTCTTTTAGAAGAAAAACCAAACAAAGAAATCAGCCACAATGCAAGGTAAAAACAAAAAAATATGTGTTTAAAACAATTCATTAACTAACTAGGGAAAGACGGTCGACAAGAATATTAAACCCCAAATAAATCTTTGTAAGTCAGTGTGAGTTGTCAAATTTCATTGTATATGGACAAAGCAAAAGGCAACAATGTCAAATGAAAAAGCTAGCCATCGAATCTCTTCAATCATCGGTTTAATGTCAGGATGAGGATGGATCATGTCATTCAGGATTTTTATAAGGAGTAGTCAACTTATTTGCCATGGAACGAGAAGCAAGGTTGAAAGACCCTACACCATAGCTTGAGATTCATCACATAAAGAAAATAAATGATAATCATAAAAGTCATACTCGACTCCTCTAATAGTAGCCTCATGATCAAGCACCACAACATCAAAATAACCAAAAACCTATATACCAACCCAATAGGCTGCCTAAAAAAAACGTAACCTAATTGTTTGTACAAGCGAATGGACTAAGCAAATTTTCCTTCCACTTCACACCAACCTATATCATTCCTTGAGAAGAGAAAGAAGTAAGGTAGTCAACCCGCCATTGGCAATGAAAAGCCACTGAAGGGATACTATGCTAATAAATAAACTTATTTTAGTTATCCCATATAGTCCAAGCTCCAACACAAGCCACTATGAAACCAGACTCAAACAGCAACTCGAACTCCTTGATCCATCCACTATTAATGAAACGATCATAAGAAATACTCATCCATGTTGAGAGAAGACATTTCCAAACTTTTTTTTGCTCTAACACACTCAAAGAAAGCACATTCGATTGATTTTCCATGACAACTAGAAAGAGACACAATAATTGGCACAACTTCTCTTCCCACCTTTTTTTAATTAAAAAAATTTTAAAAAAATAAAATGGAGAGTTATTATAATAATAATTAAAAAAAAAAAAAAAGTTTTATGCGTATCTATCATGGACCCTACTTTTACTTTTATTTAGCATTTAATTTTCAACGCCGGTTTCAGCTTCTTAGGTCAACATCGGTAGGCGCTGTGCTTCAGCTTGGAGCTTAAGGAACTTAATCTGAACCGTTCATCTCCATTACCCCCACACACCAATGACCAACCACACTTTTTTTGGCGGCTTCTATATATATATCCATTTTATACTTTTAAGGATATTCTTTAAATTGGTAAATTATTAAGAAAATATCCCCAATATCTTGTCTTTTTTTTTTTAATTATTAAAATACAATTAAAACTTGAACTTTCTAAATAATCTGTTTTTAAATATATCAAAACAAAAATTAAAATATTTTAAAATTTTGTTGTCTTTAAAATAATTTTATATTTTTTTAACTTGAAAATTCAAAGATATTGATCAATTCTTTTAAAGCATAAATATATTTTCCTAAAGGATACTTAGGTTAAATTGATTTTTTGGCTTCCATATTTTGGAAAACCATGCTTATAATTTTAAGCTACTTTTACTATAGTTTTAAATATTATAAAAAAAAATTTAACAAAAAATTTTTGATATTTAATAAATTTGAAAATGTTACAATTTTATTTGAATTAATTGAGTGTCTATGTTTAAAGATTAATTTTTTTTACCTCAAATTTCCACTACATTCTCACTTTCCATCTTTGTATTAATAATTATGAATGGACGGTCATGATTGAAAGTAAATGTGGTCCATATCTTTGAATAGTGTGATGGTGTTCCCTAAGAGTTTATTAGGAAAAGATCTCATCTTCATTGGATTTTCGTTTCCTTATCTGAGGGCAAAGGAAAAAAACACCGTAGAATGAAAGGTCAACTAATTTAAATTAAAGGAAATGTTATAAAGTTCATTTTTATTTATAGTGATTTATTAAAGGTGTAACTTGGTTACCTTTTATATTCATTTCTATACTTTAAATTACTTAATTTTTGTACTTTAATTAGCACATTGTGTTGCAGTACAATGATAATAATTGACATGCAACAATAAACATGATTGTGGATATAATTGTTAAGGGAAAATAAATCAAACTGAACTAAATGCAAGTTCATAGACTATGACTTGATTTATTTTATATATGTGAACTAAAAACTTTAAAGTTAACTTAAATGAAATTAAACGAAATTATTGATCAAACAATCTAAAAAAAACTAGTTACAATGTCTAAACTTTGAGATTTTTATATATTTTGTTCTTTCTCATCTCCTTAAATTTTGTGGGTTTATTTCGCATTAAAAATTTAACATAAATGTCAAAATTTTGAATTTATGATTAATCCAAAACAAAAGAAAAAAAAAAGAGAATATAAAGGGAAGGGAAATAATTTGTTTTAAATAATAAAAATTTTAAAATATTTACAAATATAGCAAAATATCACAATTTCATCAAAATAGACTATTGCACGTGTCTGTCCCATTTGTGATAGGCCATGATTTAAGTATGTTTGGTGGTTCACTTTAGCAAAAAAAAAAAATGGTGTTTGACGACCTAAAAAAAGTGATTTTAAAAAAAAAAAAATACTACCTCTATAGTGATTGTGGGAATGTAATTAATCGGGAATCAACACCTTATTTTATATCGTTTTTTTAAAACTCAAAATATTTTTTTTTGTAATTTGATAGCCTTAAAACCACCATTGGTATCAAACATAATGATTGAAAATCAATTTTAAGAGTTTGTTACCAAATATATATTTGGTTGTTTATAAATCAATTTTACAAAATGAATTGTACTATTTCTTTATTCTAAAATCACTACTCCAACATCACTTCAATACATAATTGATAGATCGTGATATTTTGTTATATTTGAAAATAGATTAAAAAGAACGAATAAGAGAATAATAATAATAATAATAATAATAATAATAATAATAATAATGTAAAATTAAAATAATAATGTTGGTGCAATTAAGCTAACTACTCCAACCCCTTTTTGTCAACGAACAAACAATAGAAAAAGGAAAAACCCAAATACAAGATGACGTCGTTTCGTACACCTAAGACAAGAGAATGCTAGCCGAGAGAGAAGGTACTTCTAAAAACTACTTGGACTTTAGTCCTTCCCCATATTATTTGGTAAAACCATTTGAATTGAAACATCCATGTCCTTCAAACAATCAAATTATTTTGTTTTTCATTTTATAATTTTGTTAAATTAAACCTATTTTTTTTACCAATTTCTTACGACCATTTACATACAAGATTTAAAACTACTTATTTCAGTTTACAAATTTTAGCTTAGTTAGTATAATATGAGTAAATAAATAGATGATAAATGAAGAAATGTAAGAATAAAAGTATTCTATGTAAAGTTTAATCTTTTTTAAAAAAACAATATGATTAATGAATACTATCTTAATTTTTTTTTGTTTTGTTCGTCTTTTCCTATCTTTATCTTTAAAAGCTATATAACAAATAAAAATGTATATACTTTTTAGGTTTTAAATTTGAGCTTTATTTTTTAAACTACTAAAAAAACATATAAAAAACAATAAATTGATAGGTGGAATGATTGTGTATAGACTTTATTAAAAAAATAATAATAAATAAAATAGAAACAAATAAAATGTTCTCCAAATATATCAAAATTATTTACAAATAAAATTTCATTATCTAGATAAACATTGAGATATCTATTACTAATGGTTACAATTTGCTATATTTTAAATACTTTCAACATTTTGTTATTTAAAACAATCACCCAACTCAAATAGGTACAAAATAGAGCTTACACTTTAAAATTCATTTGGTAACAATTTAACTTTTTATTTTTAGATTTTGAAGTTTATTTTCCTTCTATGTTTTTATAATATTATATATGTGGTGTAGGAGCTTGAATATGAGTTTAAGGAGGTTAAGTGACAGTGGTACACTGAACTGACCACTAGTATAAGTATTATTTCAATTTATATATATACATATTATAAAGAGGCATAGAATTGAGAGAATTGAGAGAAGGCTCTTCTCTTATACAATATTCATAAATATTTATGCATGGTTCAAAAGTAAAATGAGTTAAAGTCAAATAAAAAGAAATTAATATTAGTTTTTTGAGTTTTCAAAGCTCGACTTAACTATTAAAAACATCACTAAAAAAGTAGATAATAAACATAAAATTTAGAAGTGAAAACAATGTTGACTTTCATATTTTTTATTATAAAAGACTAAAATCCAAGAATAAAATAGTAATTTATAATTTAACTTAAATAAATATAATTTTGGGAAATGCCAAAAAAGAGTTCAAAGACGTTTTTTGCTTAAGACAGTTCAAAAGATGAAAGGTTGAAATCATTTAGGATGGATTTAAAATTCGAATATTACGACTCTTAAAAGATATGAAATGACAAGTTCGCCCTTGAAAGTAAAAAACATTCATTATTATTTTCTAAAATTTACATTTCTTCATTCCAAATTTCCACTCCCATCTCTCATTCAACCTTTCCCTCACTAATTTCGCTCAACTACCCCTCCAAGCTCTAATATTACCTTCAATACTCCACAACTTTTACTAACATCTTACCATTTCTTTTGATTTTTTTTTTACCATTCCCCTAAATTTATTGAGAGCCACATTCCACCGTTGTTTTTTCCCCTCCACAAACTTATACATGGTAAGAAATTAGACTTCACTAATATCAAAATTTCACAAACACAAAACATACATAATTTTCATGTGACAACAACAACAAATTGTAATTTGGAGAAGAGATGACTTGCAAAACAAAATAAATGACTATGATGCTCGACTCAATAAGAAAATTACATAATATAGAAAAAGTTAAAAGTTTTTAGTTACCTGACGTAGAGTTAGGAAGAATGAGACAAAGTTTACTTTTTCTTTCATAATAAGAATTATATGGATATTTATAATCATGATAAGTTATGATTAGATTTTATTAGATGATCAATCCATTTTATCTACTATTTCTCTTTCCTTATCTTATTAGAGTTCTACATCAAGTAGAACATGTGTGGGCCTTACTCTAGTACAAGTCAAGCGGCCTATCGTTCTTCATAGGCATGCTTGAGTTTCATTTCTCAAGGCCTAATCCTAGTGGACCTTGGCTATTGCACCAATCTTGGAGGCTCGATCTCGCTTGGACCAAGGTTGATTAGGCCTAATACGCCTATTGATCTATTTATTTAATCTTCTCATATTCCTTCTTGACTTTCTTATTTCTAATTTTAGGATTAGTGGCGATCTAGAAATTTTATATAGGAGGGACACCAGGTGTCACAATCGTAACCTTTTAAACTTATGACTGACGATTGTGTGACACTTGTTGGAACTCGATGAACAAGTCAGCTGATCAAAATCCGAAAGACACGATCAATCTCAGTGTATGATGTAACCTTCCTTCGCGTTTTTGAGAAAATTGTTTATAAAATGCGATAAAGAAAGAAATACATTGAAATTGACGTTACAATATGCAATGAAGACTGGTTGCAAGGGAAAAGGGTTTTCTTGCAAAGAGTGCGACACTGCTTGGGCCTCCCCTATAGTACATTTTGAACATTTTTAGCTCTGGTAGACTTGCATATGAAAATGTTGAAACGTCACTTCCAAGCTTTATGACCTTAAATGAAAGCAACTAGCTAAACTAAATATAAGATAAATTGGAGGTATTGGAGCATACGACCATAAGCAAACACGCCCTGGACAAGTATGACCGTGACACCGGGCACTATATAATAAACACACTAATTTTTTTTTTAAAAAATATCTCGATGTTTCACTGATGCTTCAATAATATTCACTACATTTGTAGCAATAAAGAAAGACCGACAATTTCCATATGATTTTTTGTAATGTAAATATGTGAATTTAAAATTTGAATAAAAAAAAGAAAGAAAAAAGAAAGAACAATACATTTTTCATAGAACATTGTTGAGAGAGTGGAAGTTTGGATCACCGACTTTGTTACATTTTAAAAAAAAATATTTGTTAGATAGAAAATGAGGGCTAGAAAATAAGTTAGGGTTTTATATTCGATGAGTTTTTTTTCTCTTTTTAAAAAATTAACTTTCTTTTAGAAAATCAAATTACCTTCCTTTTAGGAAATCAAATTACATTCCTTTTAGGAAATCATTGAAATTTAGGAAAAAAATTGATATTTAGAGAAAGAAAATTATTGATATTTGAGAAAAGAAAATTATTGATGTTTTGAATAAATTCTATTTCATAAAAATGATTGTGGGAGACAAGATTTAAACTCACAACCAAAGGAGGGCATAGCCACTACAGCAGAATAGAATTTAGGCAAAATGAAGCTAAATTTAATATATATTGTAATCTAACACTTCAAAATTAAATATTAAAATACAAAAACTGATAATATGAGTGGGGCACGTACCCCCTAACTCCTTCACCTATAGTAAACTTAGAGCCCGTTTGGTAATATTTCCGTTTTATGTTTTTTTGTTTATTGTTTATTGTTCTCTGTTTATTCCCTTTTTAGAACAAGAAACATGAATGTGTTAGATAACTCTTTCCGCTTCTTGTTTCTTAAAAAAAAAAATAGAAACATAAAATGTGTTTGGTAACTGTTTATTGTTTATTTATTTTCTTCATAGTTTTTTTTTTAATCTAATTTTATTTACATCTAATTCAATTAAACATTATACTACACACTTTATCAAACCTAGATAGGAATGAAATTTAGTAATCTTATGGAGATCAAGATGAAAATTGAGATATGAAGGACAGAGCCGCAGAGGAGGAAGACGAAAACCCACGATGAAGAGGAGGACTAAAATCTATGGCGAAAAGGAATACAAAGACCCACAGCGAAACACAAATATGGGGAAAACCCATAGATTCGGTGAAAACCCATAGCGAAAATTCAGATCCGCCCGAAGAGGAAGACATCATGTAGAGGAAGATGATAAGAGGCGAGGAGGAAGATGATGAGAGGCGAGGAGGAAGATGGAGAAGACAATGAGAAGAAGAGGAAGACAATGGTTATTTAGGAAAGACGATGGAGATAAGAGGAAGAAAAAAGAAACTTCGTGGAAAGTGGTTATTTGGGGAAGAAGATGGAAATAAGAGGAAGAAAAAGAAAATTACGTAGGAAAATGGAAAAGGAAATAAAAATAGAAATAGAAAAATAATTGAGAAAAAGGAAAAGGAAACCAATAAAAATAATTGAGAAAAAGGAAAATGAAACCGATAAAAATAATTGAGAAAAAAAGAAAAGAAAACCGATAAAAATAATTGAAAAAAAAATTCATAGAAATAATTGAGAAAAAGGAAAAGGAAACTAATAAAAATAATTGAGAAAAAGAAAAAGGAAACCGATAAAAATAATTGAGAAAAAAGAAAAAGAAACCAATAGAAATAATTAAGAAAAAGAAAAAAAAACCAATAAAAATAATTGAGAAATAGAACTCGAGAAACTACATTTTTCTTTTCCCAATAATTTCTTATAAAATGAGAAACATTTATATTTTTTTATAACGAGAAACAGTGAACGTTACCAAACACATTTATTTTTTAAAAAATAAAAATAAAAACAGAAAACAGAAAAACTGAAACGTTATTAAACGGACTCTTAATTTTCAAATATAAAAAAACAAAAAAACAAATTATGAAACAAAAGGATATTGAAATTTCTGTCCCATCGTGAAATGAAAACGTTTTCAAGGGTGAAAATTGAATTTGAACAAAGAAAAAAAGAAAATGAATTTAGATATTTAAAAAAATAGGGAAAATGGGTTTAAAACTTTTACAAAGGGCGACGGTGCGTGAAATTCCACGTAATTCTTGCAGACCAAAAACGCGTAAGGCGTGATGATCCGAAGTATTGATACGATCACTTTGGTGCCAATTTCAGCCACTCAGACGACAACACGTGGCACTCATGTAATTCAAAACCAAAAGATATCCATTTCCCTTTTGTGGGCGTGCACATTATTTATCAAAATTACGATTTCAGCCCTCTACATTTTTCTATTTAATGCTCCACTTTTCAATTATTTAGATTTGGATCATTTTTACAAAATATTTTGTTACAAAAGTTCTTCTTCATCATCGTTGTTATTTTTTTTATAAAAATGAAGTGTTACAAAAAGTTGTTAAATATCTAAAATAAAATTTGACAATCATCACAACTTTTTATACAATTTTTTTGAAAAATTAAATCAAACACATCCTATATGGTTTCTATACTTATAATAATTCTCAAGTTTAATCTTGACTAATTAGTTGAAAAACTTAAAAATACACCTATTTAGTATGATGATAGTTACAATACCAACGTCGATCTTGAATAAGAATAATTAGGCCTTTTATTTAATTTTAAAAAATGTTAAAATTGAACTCTCAAATTTATAATAGTTATGAAAATTAAACCCACGTATGATAACAATTAATTATCAAACTTATATAATTAGTATAATTATGTAACTTGATAGCTCTATTTTAAAATTATTTTTAATTTTACAAGTTTAATAGTATAATTGTAAATACCATCATATCTTACCAGTAGTTTTTTTTTTTAAAAAATTCAAACTAAACTTTAAGTTTTTTAGAAAAACTATTTTAGCTCATGTACTTAGGAAGTCTTTTCAAATTTTGTGCAGCGCTTTAAATATCTAATTTTAATCAAGGCAATAAATTTAGTGTGATCCTAGTAAATTGTGAGTTTTTTTTATGGATAATTGTTATAAAAAGAACTATTTACAAAATATATCAAAGTTTTCAAAATGAGCTAGGGATTTTTCTATATTTATAAATAATTTTAATAATTTGTTATTTTTTAAAATGTCTATTTTTATATTTATTATCAAACATGGATGAAAATTATTATTATTTAGTCTATTACAATAAAAAACAATTTTAAAAGATTAAATTTAAAATCTATTGAAAATAAAAATCTAAAATTGAAAATTTTAAGTATGTGACTAAGATCAAACAAACTCAACAGTATTGGATTAAAATGAAAGGTTAACCCTAATTTTAAATCGAATTTGATGGACAATATTAATAAAACTATGAAAAAAATATGTATATATATTTTCGAAATATATTAAAATATGTTTTTAAAAATAGTAAAATAAATTAAAATATTTTTAAAACACATTAAATTTTTTGAATTCTATCAATACCACTAATAAAAACATATTATATGTAAATATTTCGTCGTTATTTTTAAATATTTCCTTATATTAAAAATATCCACTGAATAGACTATTTTGAAAAACCAACTTCTAAGCTAACAAGAGTTTAACTCAGCTTACAACATTCAAGTATACCAACAACTAGGTTATTTGTTGTTCAATTTTTTTATCTAAATTGTTGTGTTAAAGAAAATTAATGAAACAGATGAGAGTAAAATAAATGGAATTTAAATTGAGAAGACCAAGACATTATCTAAAAAGAACAACCAAAACACTATTTATTCTAATTTTTAATTATGTTTTTAAAATTCTGCATTTGAGTTTGCATTTCATTTGGGATTGAATTTGAGTTTCATTTTGGGAGAGGAGAAAATAAAGACGAAGAAGACAAGAAAGAAAATATAATTATAAAAAGAAAAAAGAAAAAAAAAAAGAAAAAGAAAAAGTTTGAAAGAGGACGGTGGCGAAGACCAAAGAGCTTTGGTTTATGCATAGAGAAGTAGTTCGGTCTTTTTGACTCCAACCTAATAAAGGCGAGAGAGCTAAGGAAGAAAAGTCCTACTTTCTTTCTATCGCTTTACTCTCAGCCAAAAATCTAGCCCTGTTTCACCTTCTCTTTGGATCTCCCAATTCCCGCTCTCTCATCTTTTTTCTTTCTCACCAGGTAATTTTCTCCAACTTTTCTTGTGTTTTCATAAGTTTATTTTGTTGTTTCAACATGATTTTGAAATGGGGTTTTCTTCTTTTGAAGTTTTTTGTTAGTTAAATAGTTTGTTGTTGGCAAGAAATTGATTGAATTCTGAGTATTTTCGTGTTGTGTACAGTTTTTCAGTTTTTGGGTATTATCCGTTTCTGTTCTTTCATTCTTCTTTTTCCTTTTGCTGTTTTTCCGGTAACCAAAACAGGGGTTGTTTTTGTTATGTCGTTTTGCTTTTTGGGTGTCGTAATTTTTCTTCTCTTTCCATTTCTACTTGATTTTGTTTTCTCTTTTAGTGATTGCTGAAGATTTGAATAGTTTTTTCACCAATCTAAACTAATATACCTTCTTTTTGGGTTTTGGTTTCTTTCTTGTTCTGGGTTTTTTTGCCTTTTATTGATTGCAATTTCTGATTGTGTTTCTTGTAAATTTATTATTTTCTGTAGCAATTTGGAGGTCTTAAGACGGATTAGATTATGATGTGTAATGGTTGCAATAGGAAATCTGCAAGCCCTAACTTCGTGATGGACGGTGGATTTAAACGAGGGGGATTGGGATTTTGCATCTCTGTTTTGCTTGAATTTTCAGCTACAGATGATTTGATTGGATTTAGGAGTGCTGTTGAGGAAGATGGTCATGATATTGATGAGGCGAGTTTGTGGTATGGGAGGATTTTTGGTTCTAAAAAGATGGGGTATGAAGAAAGGACTCCTCTTATGGTTGCAGCCATGTTTGGGAGCCTGAATGTTCTGTCTTATATCCTTCACAGTGGTCGTGTCGATGTTAATCGAGCTTGTGGTTCAGATGGCGTAACGACTCTTCATTGTGCTGTTGCTGGTGGTTCTGCTGTTGTGGATCAGGTTGTCAAACTCTTGCTTGATGCTTCCGCTGATGTAAGTGCTGTCGATGCTAACGGTAACCGGCCTGGTGATTTGATTGCTCCTGATTTTACTTCAGCCTTTTATTCAAGGAAAAAAACATTACAACAATTGCTAAATGGTCATGAAGAAGGTCTTAGTTCATCTGAGGCAATATTTTACGAGAGGGAAACGTTGGAGCCACTGGAGCTTTCAACCCTTCGAGCTTCACGAGATGGGACGGAGAAGAAAGAGTATCCAGTCGATCTCTCACTTCCAGACATCAAGAACGGAATCTATAGCACGGATGAGTTTAGAATGTATACTTTTAAGATCAAACCTTGTACAAGAGCTTACTCTCATGATTGGACAGAGTGTCCATTTGTTCACCCTGGTGAAAATGCAAGGAGGCGAGATCCAAGAAAATATCATTACAGCTGCGTCCCGTGTCCGGAATTCAGAAAAGGAACATGTAGGCAGGGGGATGCCTGTGAATATGCTCATGGAATTTTTGAATGTTGGCTCCATCCTGCTCAATATCGTACCCGTCTTTGCAAGGATGAAACCGGATGTACCAGAAAAGTCTGTTTCTTTGCTCACAAGCCAGAAGAGCTCCGCCCCTTGTATGCTTCAACCGGTTCTGCTGTACTGTCTCCAAGATCAATATGTGGTTCTTCACTAGACATCGCGTCGATCAGTCCACTTACCCTTGGTTCTCCTTCAGCTTTGATACCTCCTTCGTCAACTCCACCTTTAACTCCTTCTGGAGTTTCTTCTCCAATGGGTGGAACCATGTGGCAGACTCAGTGTAATATTGCTCCCCCAACCCTGCACCTTCCAGGTAGCAGGCTAAAGGCTTCCTTGAGCGCAAGAGACGTGGATTTAGATGTCGAGTTACTTGGTCTCGAAAGTCAACGCCGTAGACAACAGCAGCTAATGGATGAGATGTCCTGTCTACCTTCCCCTTCCAGATGGAACAATGGCTTACCAACTCCTGCATCTTTTCCTTCCCCAAGGAGTAGAAATGGAGAACTGAATGGACTTGGAGGCATGAAGCCGACTAACCTCGAGGACTTTTTCGGATCTGTAGATCCTGCAATTTATCCTCAATTACAAGGACTTTCATTGGATTCTGTGGGATCGCAGGTACAGTCCCCTTCTGGAATCCAGATGCGCCAAAGCCTCAAACAGTCTTTCCTCTCGAGCTTTGGTAACAGCATTGGATCCCCTCCTCCAAGGTTGTCTCAACCATCCGTGTCTACTGCAGCCAGCGTTTTGAGTTCTAGAGCTGCTGCTTTTGCTAAGCGTAGCCAGAGCTTTATCGAACGTAGTATGGTGAGCCGCCATACGGGACTATCACCCCCAGGTACATCCACAACTGCCATGCCTATGAACCTGTCTGATTGGGGTTCACCCGACGGAAAACTAGACTGGGGAATTCGTGGAGAAGAACTCAACAAGTTAAAGAAGTCTGCATCATTTGGGATTCGAAACAATTGCACCAGTTCTCCAGTGATGTCCACAATGCACACTACCGCTCCCGAGCCAGATGTTTCCTGGGTTCAGTCCCTGGTGAAGGATGCTCCATCCGAAAATGCTGTGCAGTTGAGTATGGACGAGCAGCAGCAGCTGCTTTGTCATCTCAATAATGGCGATTCGAAGCAAATGTACATGGAACAGGAACAGTTGGTTGCTTGAGCTTTGGAGTTTAGCTTTTTTTTTTTCTTGCTTCAAATTAACGGGTTACTGGTATTATATATATTTATAATTTTTTTAAAAATTGCTCATTGATATTCATCATAATTAGGTAGGGGAGACTTTCCCAAACTTAAAAGAATATTGTATCCAGAGTACTATTAATCAAATTTGGGCAGAAGAAATGTTTCTGCCCATTCCATAACTAGTTACTTTTCATTTGAATAATAACATATTTTATATTCAACATTTCTTTTCTTTTGTGCACCTAATTCAAACCATTTGATCTCATTCTTATTCTTACGTGATTCTGAATTCTGAATGTTCAAATGATATTTATAGCATCCATTCACAACACTACATGTTTGATTCAGAATTAAGACTAAATTATAAATAGTACTCTTAAATTCTCTTTAAAGTTGCAATGTTATCCTAAGTTTCAGAATATTGTCATGATGTATAAACCTGGTTTCACCCGCTATTGATGTTATGAGCGAACTTTAAAAAGTATCTTTTGCAATTTACCCTAACTGTTGTACATATTAAGATATAAACAACAAATGACAAGCAAAAGATCAAATAAGAAAGTTTTTTTTTTTGATATCAGTCGAATCTGCACTTCACGGGACAACCCGGTCTGATCCTACAACATTTTAGTGTTCAAAAATACTTGTAGAGAATAAATTCTTAGGTAGGTGACCACTATGGATCAAACTCATGACTTTTTAGTTAGTTATTGACCCCAACCCATGATGATTATCAAATAAGAAAATTGACACATTTTTGTTGAACTCGTGGTAAGAGTTGGAGAGTTTATAAACAAAACACCATTCTTAAACGTCGAGACAGTTATACATATTCAGACAATCAAATTTAACAATTTTAAAAGACAACGATAATACATTGAATTACTCCATAATACATTCTCAAGTGCATACCAAAAAGGTTAAAAAAGCTAGAATTGAAAGTGGGAAGTGGTGATTATGGAGCACTACAAAAAGGCAATCTTTATTTACTGCTTTAGAAATATATTTTCTGTTTTGATGATAACTCTTTTTTTTCTTTCTTTTTTCTTTTATGGTGTTGGTAGTGGGAAGAGCACTTGACAAAGAAAAAGTTAGGTTGAAATCCAATATAAATGAAGGTGAAGTGAGAGCTTTCTCCTTGCAATGCCAACTCTTTCAAACTTTTTTTAGTTGATGATTATAAAAAAAAAAGCTTTCCATACCCTTTATCTTCCTAAATTTTGCAAATATGAAGACACATTTGTTAAGATCAAATGATGAGAAAGAGATTTGATATGGAGTTCTCCATTCTTTCTTTCTTTTTTTATGAGAATGCGAACCTCTCATCTCTTTATTTGTAATATTTACTTTAATTAGTTAATTAGGTTCTAATTGACTACTTATGAAAAAACACATTTAGACGATAAAGCCGATGATGAAATTGATGTTTTCAATTGCCATACAAATGAAAACCTAACCATCCATCTATTTGGATCCAGTTCAAAAACTTCAATGTCATTGATCTTTTATATACATATACAAAAAATTAATTCAAAATTTACCCATTCTTTTAATCTATTATTATTGTTGTTATTAATTTTTACCTTTTATTAATTGAAGCAATAGGATATAATTAGTCCCATCACAAATGAACTTAGTTCATGATTTGCATGCACACCCTTTGTTAACCTTAAAAAATTGATCCTCATCCGAGTAATTGTTGTAAATAAGTAAAGAGTTCCATTAAACCTATTAAATAACACGTATAATTATTTTAACAATGTGACGGTTATATTATAGAACACAACATAAACTTATTTAGTATACAAATATTATTATATTTAATAACATATTAAATCTATTTAAGTTAAATATAGGTTAATTTACATATATAGAACAAAAATGAAAATATTTAACCCGTATAACAAAATAAAAAAAGTTTATGAAATCTTATAACTTGTTAATTTTTTTCATAAATTCTAGATTTTCCAAAAAAAAATTTATCTCCTTCTACAAAATTTAATCCTTCTATGTCATTTCTCTTCGACGTCATCTTTTTCATAAAGACAATATTTTTTTCTTATTATTTTTTCATTATCAAGTATTGTATACTTCTTCTTCTTTTTCTTTTTTCATTACACGATCGTGTACCAATATCTAAATGATCACAATCCGTTGTCTATCCCAGATAGACAGAGATAGACCACTATCACTAATAGATGATTTAGATTTGGTACGAGATCGTGATTTAGATTTGGTATAATATCGTTTAGATTAGGTACAAGATCGTTTAGACTGAGTACCAACTAGGAAAGATCTTGTACAAAGATTGATTAGATTTGGTATACAACGTTTAGAGCAGGTACAATGGAACAATATCACTTAGATTGGGTACAAGGGAATAAGAGTACAAGACTATTTAGGCTAGGTACAAAATAGTTTTTGTGTCCGTGTGTGACCTCTTAATGGGTAAGTTTGTTATTTCAAGTTGTGGGCTTGTGATTTTTTTTTTCAAAATTGTTATATACGATGTAAATATTTTCATTTTTGTTATATTTTTTTAAAACAAAACTCCTTAAATATATCAAATAATCCATATTCTATTTAAATTTTATTGATTTGGACAGTAAAGTTTAGATTTTCTCAAAAGAAAATTATTAAGAAAATAAACTATAATGATAAGAGCGAAGAGGTAGAGCTAAACAAGTCAAGATAATTTTCATTCATGGTGAAATAGTTGCACATTTCAAGCTTTAATACACATTTTTCATGAAACATAGAAATAAGTAAGAAATGGTTAGTAACGAACATCATAAATTGTTAAAAAAAAACTCAAAATATTTATTTATTAATTTTAAAAACTATATAAACATTTATTTTTTTCCAAGACCGAGTATTTATACATCTTTTAAAGTATTGAACAAAAGTAATTTTAAAACTTTTCGAAAGTTGACAGAGTATTTTTGAAACAAAATATTAGTGGTTTTCATAAAAGAAAAAAACTTAGGATAAGGATACACTTGTAGGGTATTTTTGGTAGAAAGTCCAAGGTTTAAATTATTTTTTTTTTGTTAAAGAGGGAAAATAAAAAGACACGTGCTTCCAGCGTGCCACACTCCCTCCCTTCACCCACAAGCCACTCAAATTTGAAACCTAATTTGAAGGCGCATTCGGATTCATCCATCTTCATTCTTCACTCATGAATGAAATTGAAAAAGACAAAAAGAAACTTGAAGCCCGAAGGTGTAGCGAAGAGAAATGGATCGAGGATTTTTGCTAATGAGTACATTATTGCCGCTCTCTGTTTTCTGTTTCGATATCTATGATTTTATCTCAATTGATCCGCACTCCAAATTCATCGAATTCTCTCGTTTATCATTACGAGAACACCACCCATTTCAATCAGAAAATTGCCGCCTGTTTAAATCCTACGACTGAATACAGTTTGAATAATGCGGAACTCGCGCTCTTATGACTCATTCGGAAATAGATCAGAGATTGAATAATCACACATACAACGATACACTTCTTGTCAAATTCAACTCTCACTGTTCTTACAGGTAACAATGCATTTCGTTTTGGTAAATATGCTCAATCGTTCGCTTCTGTTGAGTTTGATTCTTTGGTTCTAATTTGATTAATCTGTGTGAATTTGTTGGAGTCGAAGTCACGGAGAAACGATTTTTAGGGAAATTTGTGTTGTAAAAGTTCGATGATGACGATCAAGATCAGTTGCTGCGTCGTGATGAATCACTGTCTTGAAAGCAAAAATTCGGCCAGACCGTCGTGCTAATCTCACTGACGTGCACTCGCAGGAAATAGGAATAGAAACGACGAAGAATTGCTCAGAACTATGGGTAGAGAGGAAGATGTAGAGAGAAAGGTAGAGATGAGTTGTTTTTTGGGATGATCAGAATGAAGTGGAGGAGGCCTCTATTTATAATGGAGTCCTCCTCAATTGAAGTCTAAAAACTCGTGAAAGGAAGGGCGTAGAGGAATGTACGGATGCGGCACTTCGTGCGGAAGACCGACTGGGAGAAGTGGCTCGAATTGTGACGGGGATGAGTATCAAAAAATACATCCTTATTCGCGCTAGACAGACGGCGGCGACGCACGTGGTGACAAGGTCATACTATCACCATCAACACAATTTATATTCCCCTAGTGGCACTTCACTACTTAAATTCATTTGTCTCTTCCAAATTTTCCAATGTGGGACAACAATAAATGAGTAACTTTGAATTGGGCCTTGGCCCACAGGCTTTTCCAACAATCCCCCACAAAAGACTGTAGCGACAAAGTTACAGAAAGGTCGAGAGAAAGATAGTTCTGAGCAAGGACGGGACATTAAGCTTAGACATCAATATCCGAAGATTTGAATTGATGCGTAGTGAAGTAAGGCAACAATCTTCTTGAAGAAAGTGAAATTAGATCTTGAACTTTCTTTAATGTTGGTTGAGACCCTTACAGCACGCTCTATCCCTAGTTTCGGTCATCGTTTCTGCAATATGAATTTGTGCCTTTATGGCCATGCACATAGAATGAACCTCAGGTCATCATGAAAGCTCTAGAAAGAGGTCCTCAAACTCTTTCAGAGAAGGCGGCCCCACCTTCACAATCATGTTATATGCTCCATCAAGTTTGCTAAGGCAAATCACCCAATAAGGACTATGGAGACTTCACCATTTTCCATAGAGTTATGGATCACATAAAGGTTTTAGTAGTATCCATCTAGTCTATAAATGACTGTCTGCACAAATGGGCTATGGACCATCAAGTCTGTCATACCAGACCACCTAATAAGAGGCTATGGACCATCAAGTCTAAAATAGACCACCCAAAATCAAGTGTTATGGATCTCCGAAGGGCTTTAGTCCCATGTTTATTGAGGAATCTAGAACCATTTTTCTAGACAGTCCTTTGGTTAAAGGATCAGTCAGGTTTTTCTCAGATCGAACAAATTCTAAGGAAATAGTTCCTTCCTTCAGCAAGTGTTTCACGGCTCCATGTCTAAGACGTATGTGTCTTCTCTTCCCATTATAAACACTGTTCTTGGCGATACTTATAGCTGCCTGTGAATCACAATGTATGGACACATGCACAGATGTCCCCCACAATGGTACATCTCCTAGTAGACTTTTAATCCACTCGGCCTCTTGTCCTGCCAGTTCTAATGCTATAAACTCAGATTCCATAGTGGATCTGGCTATGCAGGTTTGTTTAGCAGACTTCCAAGATATTGCTCCTCCCCCGAGCAAAAATACGTATCCACTGGTAGAGTTTACCTCATCGTTATCTGTAACCCAATTTGCATCACAATATCCTTCTAATACAGCAGGAAACTTATTGAAGTGCAAACTGTAGTTTATAGTTCCTTTAAGATATCTCAACAGATGACGTAAGGCATCCCAGTGGTATCTATTAGGATTAGTGTATATCTACTCAATCTACTTACAGCATATGCAAGATCGGGTTTAGTGTGGTTCATCAAGTACATAATGACCTATGATCTTAGCATATTCAGGTTGAGATACACTCTCTCCTTTGTTCTTTTTAAGGTGTTTACTAGCATCGTATGGGTTTTCACCGGAGAGACTTCGAAGGAGTCAAATTTCTTTAGTAAATTCTCAGTATAATGAGATTGAGATAAAGATAAACCATTTTCATTTTTCCCAACTCCAAGAATTATGTCTGCTTCACTTAGGTCTTTCATTTCAAAGTGTGATGACAGGAACAACTTGGTGTCCTTTATTAAATCCAAATTTGTTCCAAAGATCAACATGTCATCGACATATAGACATATTAGTATGCACTCAGCTCCAGACATCTTTGAATAAACTCACGTGTCCGAGGAATTTACCTTAAATCCATTGTTTATCAAAGTGTCATTAAATTTTTCATACCATTGCTTAGGAGCCTGCTTAAGACCATAAAGAGATTTTTTAAGTTTGCATACTTTGTTTTCTTGGCCAGGAAATTTGAATCCTTCTGGTTGAGTCATATAGATTTCTTCTCCTAAATCACCATTTAGAAAGGCAGTTTTCACATCCATTTGGTGTATAAGAAGGTTGTGGATGGCAGCAAGTGCAATTAAGGCTCTAATTGTGGTTATTTTGGTCATCGAGGAATATGTGTCAAAATAATCAATGCCTTGTTTTTTAGTATACCCTATTACTACTAGTCTTGCCTTGTACCTTTCTATTGACCCATCTGGTCTTCTTTTCCTTTTGAAGATCCACTTGCACTTAATTGGTTTGCTACCTTTAGGAATGTCTACTAATTCCCATGTTTGATTCATGGTCAGTGAATCCAATTCGCTTTTAATGGCCTCTTTCCACACACTGGATTCTATCGAGCTTAAGGCCTCTTGATAAGTTTTAGGATCTTCATCAATTAAAAACAAGCTGGTGAAATTGCAATCAATTTCATCGTGCCTTTCTACTATAAAGGTGCTTAGGAAATCGAGTCCAAAACTTTTCTCAGTTCTCTGTCTTTTGCTTCTTCTAGGTTCTAAATCATATCTTGTGCTAGAAGTATCTACCTCAGGTGTATCACTAACAACCTTGGGAGTATTTAGATCATGCATATTTTCCGATTGACAAGAAACAGACAGAGATCTCTTTAAAGGTAGTACATGCTCAAAGAATTCTGCATTCCTAGATTCATTTATGCTTTTATCATTCAAACACATAAACCTATATGCAGCACTATTTTGAGCATAACTGATAAATATACAGTCAAAGGTTTTAGACCCTACCGTTGATTTCTTGAGTGCAGGAAATGGTACCTTAGCCAAGCAACCTCACACTTGCAGGTAGCTGAGATTTGGACCGTATCCTTTCCAGAGTTCGTAGAGGGTTTTGTCCAGTTTTCTGTGGGGAACCTTGTTAAAAACAAAACAAGCAGACAACACAGCTTTCCCCCACATATTGTCAGATTGACCATAGCTTAATAACATAGCATTCATCATTTCCTTAAGAGTTCTATTTTTACGTTCTGCTATGCCATTTTGTTGTGGTGAGTAAGGCGCAGTAAATTCATGAATAATTCTATTTGATTCACAATATTCTTTTAGAGTTCTATCAGAATACTCACCACCTCTATCTGATCTTAATCTTTTTATTCTTTTACCTAGTTGATTTTCAGACTCTGCCTTAAATTTCATAAACATGCTACTAGCTTCATCTTTTGTTTTTATCAAGTAAATCTTAGTATATCTAGAGAAGTCATCAACAAAAGATACATAATAATTCTTGCCCCCTCTACTAGGGGTGTTTCTAAAATCAGCTAGATCTGAGTGAATTAACTTTAATAATTCAGTACTTCTTGTCAAAACAGGTTTGTAAGGTTTCTTAACGCACTTACTTTCTACACATACAGGACATTTACCATTTTCATGCGATTCACATGCATTAATTAGCTTTAAATCCTTAAGCTTCCTAATTGATGCAAAGTTCGTATGTCCTAGTCTACCATGCCATAGATCAATAGATTCAGTTATGTAGGCAGAACTAGAAACATTTGCATTCATAAAGGCAGTATTGAGTACAAAAAGTCCATTAGACAGATACCCCTTAGCGACAAACTCTCCATTTTTGGTGAGGACCACTTTGTCACCTTCCAGTATAATTTTAAGACCCACCCGATTCAACAGACTCCCAGACCAGGTTCCTACGTAGGGAAAGAACATATAAAACATTACTTAAAGATAAAGTTTTCCAGAGGCTAATTTTAAAATAAACTTCCCTTTCCCAATTACTTCTGTGGTGGCTGAGTTTCCCATGAACACGTGTTCTCCATCAGCAGCGTCTTCGTAGTCATGGAAAAGATATCTGTTGGTACAAAAATGTCTTGATGCTCCAGTATCCAGAATCCATTCGGTCTTGTTTTCAATTAGGTTTACTTCCACTACTGCAGCTATGACTTCATCATCTTGTTCAGCAAGGTTGACTTGAGGTGCTGGTCTTTGGTTGTTTGATTTTCCCTTTCTTTGATTGCACTGGTAGGATTTGTGTCCCTCCTTTCCACAGACAGCATATGAGTCTCTTTTTCTTGATTTTTCCTCCAAGGGCCTTGAACTGCATCTTTTCTGGGGTTCTCCCATCCTGTCTTTTATCCTGTTTTATCCTGTCTTTGTTTACAAAAGAAGACTCAACATAATTTAAATTTTTGGAAGCTAACTTATCCTTTAATCGGTTGGCCTCTTCTGTACGCATGTGGCTTATCAGATCTTGGAGTTTCAGATCTTTCTTCTTGTGCTTCAAGTGATTTCGGTAGTCGCTCCAGGAGGGAGGAAATTTTTCCAGTAAAACATTAGCTTGAAGTATCTCACACATCTTCATACCTTCAGATAGGACATTGGCCACAAGGTTTTCATACTCATGTATCTGTTCCACAACTGGCTTATCATCTGTCATTTGAAACTGCAACCATTTTCCCACAACGTACTTCTTCCTCCCAGCGTCGTCTCCACCATAGCGAGACTCCAGAATGCACCAGATGTCCTTGGCAGATTTTTGGATTACAAACAAGTCAAACATGGGATCCGTCATATGGTTCAGCAGGTGCCCACGAACAGTCTTGTTGTCTTTCTTGTACTTCTCGGGATCAATTGTAGATGATTTCTTTATCTGGTCAGCAGTGACGACAAGGGATCCCGTGGATTTATCTGGATCAGAAGGTGTTGGAGGATCGATTGGTGGTTCGACGGTGAGAACATAATCGACTTCAAGTTGTTCGAAAAAGATCAATAACTTCTGGGACCAACTACGATAGTTTGTTCTGTCGAGTGGCTCCAGTTTAGATAGTTCGGGTAGAACTTTGTTATTGATCGACATCGTAGAATTTTGCTTTCAACTGTTGTAAAAGTTCGATGATGACTATCAAGATCAGTTGCTGCATCGTGATGAATCACTGCCTTGAAAGCAAAATTCGGCCAGACCGTGGTGCTAATCTCACTGCCGGTTGCTCCCCAAGGTTAACACAGCTTCGTATTCCTAACGTGCACTCTCTGAAAATAGGAATAGAAACGACGAAGAATTGCTCAGAACTATGGGTAGAGAGGAAGATGTAGAGAGAAAGGTAGAGATGAGTTGTTTTTTGGGATGATCAGAATGAAGTGGAGGAGGCCTCTATTTATAATGGAGTCCTCCTCAACTGAAGTCTAAAAACTCGTGAAAGGAAGGGCGTAGAGGAAGGTACGGACGCGGCACTTCGCGCGGAAGACCGACTGGGAGAAGTGGCCCGAATTGTGACGTGTGGCAAAAATCGTACGACTACGTCACTGATTGACACATGTCGCGTACTTAGGGGAACCAAAAAACTATTCGGATGAGTATCAAAAAACACATCCTTATTCACACAAACGCGGTTGCCCAAGCTCGCCCACTTGAACAGTAGCAACACATGTCAATATAGGACCCAACACAATTTACATTCCCCTAGTGATACTTCACTACTTAAATTCATTTGTCTCGTCCAAATTTTCTAATGTGGGACAACAATAAATGGATAACTTTGAATTGGGCCTTGGCCCAAGTGGAGAATCAAGATTTATTTATTTTTCTTCATGATCATCATCTTAATTACACATTTTCTTCTTTTCTACTTTGGTTATGGATGAAGGAACGGTTTCTAGAGTTTGATCAAGCTAATTCAGTTCCTATAAGAAAATTTAATATCATTATGCGAGTAAAAGGATAAATAAATAACAAAAAGAAAAAAATAACTTCAACTTACTTGCGCTGCATCTATGAAATATTACCAATAAAAGAAAAAGAAAATATGCTTAAATTGCATCTAATTGCTCAATAAAATTTGGTTTTTGTGTTCGAATTTTGCTAGCTTTGGTTTGTTCCAATTATCTTCAATAGTCCTTGAGATGAGAAAAGGCTCAACTTAGATAAAAAAATTTATACTTATCCAAAATCTAATAAATTAATTTTGTAAATATTTTTTCTCTTTCTGAATATTTTCAAAATCCAAACAAGTTTTTAAAACTAAAAAAAAATAGTTTTTTTTTTAAAACTAATTAATTAATTTGTTGCTGTATTTGACATTTGAGTATGAATTCAAAACTGATCAAAGTAAAAACTAGATAACTTTAATATCTTTTCTAGATACAACTTAATTTTTAGTTGTATTGTATGTCTAATTGATTTGTTGATTTTTTGAAATGTTAAATAAGCCAAGGACATATTAAATAGAGAATTGAAAGTTGAAGTACCCATTTAAATTATTAAAGTTTATAACGAACAAAACACGTCCACCACCTTTTTCTTTGAAAAATAAAATTATTAAACCACAGTAAAATTACAATTAAATTTCTCACGAAGAAGAATAGACGACACCCAATTAGGATAAAGTGACAAAATCCCAAAGGATTCCACACCTTCAGGGGAAAGAAGGTGTGGATCAAAACATGTAATCTAGAAACTCATTGCACTATTGCATGTTTTTTGCAGAGGTACTGCCACATCAATTAGGTTTCTGGTGATACAAAAGTTTCCTGCAATCAACGTTACTCTTTCACATCACCCTCCAAATCGGCCAAAATAAATTGCTACAAAACTCATATTAACAGCACAAGTTTTGATCATAATGATGGTGTGATGGCTGGTAAACATATTTTACTCGATCTCGGAAGGCCAATACCTTCTTGGTACTACAATTTGACTGCACACCAATTTTATGTCGTTGCAATTCCTTGGCTTCTGGGCTGCATAACCATAAACTACCTCCAGAGCACTGAGGAATTTCAACTTTTCTTCAATGATAATTTGGTACTGAAGTTTTGAAGTTTTGTCCTTGCTTGTATCTACATTTTTAGAAATGATTCTAAAGAATCAGATTTCATTTCCTTTTGTTTTCTCTATTGTTCAGGTGTTCTGTAAACAGCACGAGGGAAGGTTTCCCTGTCTGGGCGAGGTGAAAGAAATCGTTTGTAGTCAACTTGCTGGTTGAAGAAGAGTGGCTGTCAATCCAGTATGTTTTTCCAGATTGATGACTCTGGTAGAGATGAATAATTCATTTTCTCGGTGCAAGGGAACTAATTTTCCTTTTCAGGTTCTGTAGGATGGCAAATTCTCTATTAGTTGTAGAACTCAGTTTTCCCATCAAACCTTAGAGATGATTCTTCACAATCACTTCCAAAACTCTTTAGTTCCACTATTCTTTTTCTTTCCCCTTTTTTTCTCTCTAACAAAGAGAAGTAGAACAGTGAACTAGACAGAGAAGTTGTTAGAATTCAGGCAGCCATATGGATTGAAATAATCGTCAATGAAATAACTTTATTGAAAAGCAGTGATGAAGTTGTACAAAACTTACAATTCTTATGATTGGCTTCATTTGGGATTACTGTGAACATGCAATAATGCTTTGGATTTAACACAATAAGTTGGTGGAAATAAACTGTACAGTGAGCTTCTGATGAGAAATTGCAGCAGCCATCAATTTTTCTTATGAACCACAAGAATCTGATGGTTGTACTTCAGATCCACACAAAGAGAATAGTCAGCAAGAGGTTTGTCTTGAAGAACAACTCACTTCTGTGGCAGTGGTACGAGGAAGCGAGATGTTGAGTACTTACATCCAATTCTATATTCTGCTTATATCGCGTCCAAAGATGAAAGTTGTTGCCCAGTTCACTGCCACGTAAAATCGGTTCCTCCAGCTTATGACACGTGTTAGATAAGCCGAACGCCAAACGAACCAACTGAGGAACCCTGCCATGGATATCCCCTTTGCTTCCTGTAGAAAATACTCAAAAGAGTAAGCCACACAACTACATAGAGTGAAAAAGAAAGGTAGGGTAGCCTTAGAGCAACTTGGTCGTTTGCTTACTTTACTCTGCCTAAGGTCGACAAGGGCCTTGTATCTTCCAATAGTTGCCATACTTCCAAGGTGCTTGTAGACAAAAGGATCTCCAAGTTCCAAGTCTTTTCCGCTACCTGCTCGCCCTCCACCTTCTTTACCAATTTTATTCAGCAAGGCGGCTAAATATTTGCCTTGGCGCTCTGCTACCTTCAGTATCCAAAAATGGTGGCAATAAAATCGTGACATCTCTTGGGAAAAATAACTACTGTTGGAATACGTAATTGCATTTTATGAATGAGCAGAAAAACTAGAATGTTCGGGAGCATCTTAACTTACCTGAGCCAAAGCTGGAAGAACTTGTTTCCCTGTACTCTCTAGGAATCCACTGCAATCACCTATTGCGAACACATCTTCCACAGCAGGGACGCGTAACCACTCATCTATACCAATCCTGCCAACATAATCAGAGATATATCATCTCTCGACACAGAATGTTTGAATCGGTAATAGAAAAGCAAGCATAAATAGCTTTAATCATAACTCATGAATTGAGGATTCCAGGACTTGAATAAAGATGACACGAAAGTTGGTCCAAAGCAGATCATGTGCAGGGGGAAAGAAATAAAATTATTGTCCATAAATATTGAAGTTGAAATTAAGCTTTTTAAGGTGATACATGGCAAAGGTCAGTGAGCCTGAGAAAATGGCGACTTTCATAAATATGAATGGATTCCCATCCAGTTCGGGAACAATGTGCCTATCTTATGAGGAGTACAGAAAAAAGTGCATGACACTTGCAAAACAATTGCTTGAAAGTTCTGAAGTCTAAGAGGCAACAAACTGTTGGAACTCAATCCTCCAACACAGATTGTATAGTATATGAACTCACTTTATTGAAAGTAATAGGAATTACAATATAGAAATCAAATTGAATATGAAGTTCAATTCGATGAAGAAAAGCTAAACTCACTCTGTTACTCTCTCTTTCAAGAATATACAGAGATGAATTCCTCCACAAAATACTCAATATCTTTTCTCTCTGTTCCACTTTGTATTTATATCTCCCCTTTCCACTCACTGTGGTCTCCTCACAGTCAGTTACATAATAACTAACTCACTCTCCCTCCTATTTTCTATTTTCTATTTTCTATCTTATTTCTTCTCCTACTATAATGGTGGATTATTGGTGGTCTAACATTGCATTTCCCGTCCAGTTTCACCTTATCCTCAAGGTGGAAATTAGGAAAAGATTGCTAAAAATCATCATAATCATCCCAAGTGGCCTCATGGCTTAGCAGTTCCTTCCAGCTCATCAAAACCTCCCAAGCGCTCTTACTATTCTTTTGATATCCATAAATCTCATCAGGTACAGCAATCCACTCATTATTTTCAGTCAAGAAAGGTACAGCAACCCACTCCACCTTATCCTTGCATTCGCCAAAGGCTTTCTTCAAGTGTGAAATGTGGAACACTGGATGTATTGTTGCTGAAGCAGGGAGTTCTAGTTTATAAGCTACAGAACCAATCTTCTTCAGAATTCGATAAGGATCGACGTATTTAGGGGACAGCTTCTCATTCCTTCTTTTTCTCATAGATACCTGTCGGTAGGGCCTGATTTTTAAGAAAACCATATCTCTTTCTTCATATTCTACGTCTTCTCTCCATATCTGCATAACTCTTCATCTTTTCTTGAGTTATTTGCTAATGCTCCTTCAAAGCACCAAGGCTATATCCCTTTCTTTAAGTTGCTCATCCAACGTGGAGTTTGGAGTCTTTCTTTCTCCATAGTAAATCAAGGCTGGTGGTGTTCTTCCATATACAGCTTGAAAAGGGGTCACACCCAAGGATTGCAGAAATGTAGTGTTATACCAGTATTCAGCCCAAAGAATCCACTTCACGCATTCTTTCGATCTCTCTCCACAGAAACAGCATAGGTAGATTTCAACATAATTATTGACAACCTCGGTCTGCCCATCCATTTGTGGATGATAAGCTGTACTTCTATTCAACTTGATGCCTGCTAACCAAAATAGCTCTCTCCAAAAGTTACTCAGAAATATCTTGTCACGATCGGAAACAATGGATTGGGGAAAACCATGCAGCTTTACTATCTCTTTAACAAATAGTTCAGCCACTCCTTTAGCATCGAATGGACGTTTTAGACTTAGAAAGTGGGCATATTTACTAAATCGATCCACCACCACCTAGATAACTTCATATCCCAACGACTTTGGCAACCCTTCAATAAAATCCATTGAAACATCTTCCCACACTTTACTTGGAATTCCAATGGAACCAGTAACCCTACAGGTGTAAGAGCCAATGACTTATTTCTTTGGCAAATGGCACATTCTTCACAATATTTTTTAACTTCTGATTTCACGCCATCCCAAAATAGTTCTCCAGTCAATCTCTTGTAGGTTCTTAAAAATCCCGAAAGGCCCCCTAGGACAGAATCATGATAGGTTTGCATAATGGTGGGAATCAATGAGAAAGCCTTTGCAATCACCAACCTTCCTTTATATCTAAGCTGCAAGGAATGATTTTTGACTTCTTCATTCTGTAGCTGAATGATTATTTCTTTCAACTTCTCATCTCTCAACCTCTTCCTTAATAATTTTCAGATCAATCAATGTAGGGGCCATTAAGTGATTGAGGAATATTGTAGGTGGTACTCGAGACAGGGCATCTGTTGCCTTATTTTCCAAGCCGGGTTTGTATACTACTTCGAAGGAATAGCCAAGCAATTTCGCAATCCATTTATGGTATTGTGGTTGTATCACTTTTTGTTCAAGTAAAAATTTGAGAGAGCGTTGGTCAGTCTTGACTATGAACTGTCTTCCAATCAAATATGGCCGCCAACGTTGCACCGCCAACACTACTACCATCAGCTCCCTCTCATAAACCGGCTTAGCTCAATCCCTCATTGCCAAGGTGTGACTATAAAAAGCAATTGGTCTCTTGTTTTGCATCAACACCGCTCCCACTCCATACCCAGATGCGTCCGTTTCCACTTCAAACGGTATATTGAAATTGGGCAATGCTAATACTGGTAGAGTCATCGTAATATCTTGCAACTTTAAGAAAGCTTCTTGAGCTTCTTCAGTCCATTTAAAAGAACCAAGCTTCAATAATTGAGTTAAAGGGGCTGCAATGGAACCATAATGTTGTACAAATCGTCGATAACATCCCGTCAATCCTGTTAATCCCCTAACCTCTCATACATTAGATGAAATTGGCCATTTCTTGATAGATCTTATCTTCTCCGAATCTACCTCTACTCCCTCCCCAGACAAAATAGGGCCTAAATACTCCACTTTTGTGTATGCAAAACTACACTTCTTTTGGATAGCATACATTTTGTGAGTTCTCAACACTTCTAACACCAACTCCACTGTTGACAACACTCTTCCACTTCTCTGCTATAAATCAGGATATCATCAAAGAAGACAAGGTCTTCCTCAAATATGATCTGAAAATATTGTTCATTAAGGACTGAAAAGTTTCTGGTGCATTAGTTAGCCCAACAGGCATCACTAGAAACTCATAGTGCTCTTCATGTGTTCCAATGCTATTTTTTTTATATCTTGATTACACATCCTAACTTGGTGATAACCAACTTTAAGGTCAATTTTAGAAAAGAGATTTGCACCATTCAATTCATCAAAAAGCTCCTTAATAACAGGGACAGGAAACTTATCTGGAATTGTTACGTTATTGAGCACCTGGTAGTGAACACAAAACCTCCAACTTCCATCTTTTTTTCTCACCAAAAGCACCGGACTCGAATAGGGACTTGTATTGGGGCGCATAATTCCAGAAGATAACATTTCATCTACCAGTTTCTCCATCTCTTCCTTATGTTGAAACACGTATCTATACGGCCTAACGTTTATTGGATATGTTCCTCCCTTCAGGTGTATATGATGCTCGATATCCCTCCTTGGGGGTAATTCTTCCGGCCACTCGAACACATCCTTATATCTTGCTAACACAGATTGAACTCTCTCCTACCTTGTATTTGTTGCTTCCTCTTCTTGTCTGTCAATCTCAATAATTTTGGCTTCCAAGGCTCTGCATTCCACCAAATATCCTTGGTACGAAACGATCCAAGATTTCTTCAAGCTCTTCAAACTGACTTGAGTCTTTGTTAAACTCGGATCCCCCTTAATTATCACCTTACGATTTTCATAAAAGAAAGTCATGGTAAGGTTTTTCCAATCCATTTCAGTCACCCATAAAGAGTCTAGCCATTGCATCCCAAGTATTACATCCACCCCTCCAAACTCCAATGGAAAAAAATTTTCTATTACTGCCCAACCATCGAGGTCAACTTCCATCTCACATATCCCTTTCCCTTTAATGGCAGTTCCGGATACAAGAATAACTCCAACTATAAAGGTATCTGTTAGACCACCTATAATACACCAGTATAGTAGAAGAAATAATATGCCAGGAAAGAGGAAGGAAAAGGAGTTAGTTGAGAATGTAACGGCACAAGGGGGGACCACCCTTAGTGGAATGGTTTAGATTGAGGGACCACAGTGAGTGGGAAGAGAGGAATAAATAGGGAAGGGGAGAGAGGGAAGGGTATCTTTTTGGTGAGGTTATTTTCTGTGTATTCTTGAGAGAAAGAGTAGCAGAGAGAGGAAGGAGAGTTCTATCGAATAGGGAGTTCTATCCAATTCGATTTTCGTTTATATTGTAATTTCCTATTTCTATCAATATAGTACTATTCCAGTTTCTTCATCTTGTGTTGGAAAATCTGGTATTCCATCATTTTGGTATCAGAGCACGACGATCCTGGAAGAAGATTAATCATGGTTCAGACAAGAATCGAGGAGAGGTTGGAAACACATGAACAAGAACTTAGCAAGATACCAACGATAGAGGAAAAACTCACGTCATTGTCGCAAAATATGGAAGGCCTTCAGGCTCAAGTAGAGAAAACTCATCAGATGGTGATGATATTCATGGAGACAATGGCAAAAGAACGAGTCATAGCAAGTGGTAAGGTGATCGAGTCATTTGTGCAAACCACACCAACGACGAAATTGGCTGAAGGAGATAGTTCGGTGAGCAAGGAGATAAAAAATGGTACGCCGGAAAAGAAAAGTGACAATGAAGGGGAGAACGATCGAAGCAAGTTCAAGAAGGTCGAAATGTCAGTGTTTAACGGAGACGATCCCGATTCATGGTCTTCCGCGCGGACAGGTACTTCCAAATTCATAAATTAACTGACTCTGAAAAACTCACGGTAGCTATGATTAGTTTTGAAGGCCCTGCTTTCAACTGGTACTGATCTCAAGAGGAGAGGGATAAGTTTACCGATTGGTTAAACTTGAAGGAACGATTATTAATCAGGTTTCGATCAATACGTGAAGGCTCTTTGTATGGCCAATTTTTACGCATACAACAGAATTCGAGTGTGGAAGAATATCGGAACCTTTTTTATAAATGGGTGGCGCCATTAGCCGATATTCAAGAGAAAATCGTAGAAGAAACGTTTATGGGTGGACTATTACCTTGGATTAAGATAGAAGTGGAATTCTGTCGCCCAGTGGGATTAGCCGAAATGATGAAATATGCGCTAGTGGTGGAAAATCAAGAAATCCTAAGGAGAGAGGCAAACCTTCCGGGTTACTCTGGAGCGAAAATCCCAAACTACCCCACACTAACATCAAAACGAATACGGTTGTAAACGATCAAGCGAGTAAGGGAAATACTATCTTTCCAATGAGGACAATCACACTCAGAGGAGCACCGGCTGCAGAAATTAAGAAAGAGGGGCCATCAAAAAGATTATCCGACGCGGAGTTTCAGGCCAAGAGAGAAAAAGGACTCTGTTTCAAGTGTGATGAGAAATATTATTCAGGGCATAAGTGCAAGGCGAAGGAATTACGTGAGTTACGAATGTTTGTAGTAAGGGCCGATGACGTAGAAGAAGAAATTTTCGAGGAAGACGAGTATGAACAGAGGGAGTTGAATGCCATGGAGTTGTAGGGCGAGATTGGGGGAGTAGTCGAACTGTGTATTAACTCAGTGGTGGGGTGGAATGATTCAAGGGAAGGAGGTGACTGTGCTAGCGACTGTGGCGCTACGCACAATTTCATCTCAGACAAAATAGTAATGACATTGCAGCTACCTACCAAGGACACCTCCAATTATGGGGTAATTCTGGGGTCTGGGACGGCAATTAAGGGCAGGGGAGTGTGTGAACAAGTGAAACTTAGCCTCAATGGATGGACCGTCACTGCAGACTTTCTACCACTGGAGTTGGGTGGAGTGGATGTAATACTAGGAATGCAGTGGTTATATTCATTGGGGGTAACCGAGATGGATTGGAAAAATCTGGTTATGTCCTTTTCTCATAACAACAAGAAGGTGATAATAAAAGGGGATCCCAGTTTAACCAAGACTCAAGTCAGCCTGAAGAGTTTAACTAAATCATGGACTGACTCAGACCTGGGATATTTAGTTGAGTGCAGAGCTTTGGAGGCAAGAATCACAGAGTCCGGACCACGAATAGAGGAAGGAATTATTACCATACCAGAGAGGGTTCGGGCAGTGCTGAGGCAGTATGATGATGTGTTTGAGTGGCCTGAAGAATTACCTCCGGAGAGAGCCATCGAGCATCATATACACATAAAAGGAGGCACATATCCGATCAACGTCAGACCCTATAGGTATGCCTTTCAGCAAAAGGAGGAGATGGAGAAGTTAGTGGATGAAATGCTCTCATCTAGAATCATCCGCCCCAGTACCAGCCCGTATTTGAGTCCAGTCCTATTGGTGAAGAAAAAGGATGGGAGTTGGCGATTTTGCGTGGACTACCGAGCGCTTAACAATGTCACCATCCCAGAGAAGTTTCCTATCCCTGTTGTTGAAGAACTCTTTGATGAATTAAATGGGGCAAACCTATTCTCTAAGATTGACTTAAAGGCTGGATATCACCAAATTAGAATGTGTAATCAAGACATAGAAAAAACAGCATTTAGAACTCATGAAGGGCATTATGAGTTTCTAGTAATGACATTTGGACTCACAAACGCCACTGCAACATTTCAGTTCCTGATGAATGATATATTTAGAGCATACTTGCGAAAGTTTGCCTTGGTTTTTTTTTATGATATTCTAGTCTACAGTAGAGGATTGGAAGAGCACCGCCAACATATTGAGTTGGTATTAGAAGTATTGAGGAACCATAAACTATATGCTAACAAGAAAAAGTGCAGCTTTGCCTATACTAAACTAGAATATTTGGGTCATGTTTTATCTGGAAATGGGGTGGAGGTGGATCCCGAAAAGATCAGATCGATCAAACAATGGTCGGTACCAACAAACGTTCGAAAAGTGAGGAGATTTCTTGGGTTGACTGGATACTATCGTCGATTTGTACAGCATTACGGCTCCATTGCAACTCCTTTAACTCAATTATTGAAGTTGGGGTCCTTTAAATGGAATCAGGAAGCTCAAGAAGCATTTGAAAGGTTGCAACTAGCAATGATGACGCTACCTATCTTGGCACTTCCAGACTTTAATGCACCATTTGAAGTGGAAACTGATGCTTCCGGATATGGGGTGGGAGCTGTCCTAATGCAGAATAAGAGACCGATTGCATTCTACAGTCACACATTAGCTATGAGAGACCGTGCCAAACCAGTCTATGAGAGGGAGTTAATGGCGGTTGTGTTAGCAGTACAACGTTGCCGGCCATATCTGTTAGGCCAAACATTCATAGTCAAAACTGATCAACGTTCTCTTAAGTTTCTCCTGGAACAAACGGTAATTCAGCCACAGTACCAAAAATGGATTGCAAAGTTTCTGGGCTGTTCGTTTGAAGTGGTTTATAAGCCTGGTCTAGAGAACAAGGCAGCTGATGCGTTATTTTGAGTACCCCTGCAGTACATCTCAGCCAATTAACAGCCCCTACGTTGGTCGATCTGAAAGTCATAAGGGAGGAAGTGATGGAGGATGAATTCTTGAAGGAAATTATTCTCAATTGCAGAAAGGGGAAGAAGTGAAAAATTATACTTGGCAGCATGAGATGCTTCGGTATAAGGGAAGAATAGTGATTGCCAAAAACTCTTCCTTGATCCCCACTATTATGCACACGTACCATGATTCTGTACTGGGAGGACATTCCGAGTTCTTAAGAACGTATAAGAGGCTAACAGGCGAACTATTTTGGGTCGGCATGAAGTCTGAAGTACAAAAGTATTGTGAGGAGTGTGCCACATGTCAGCGAAATAAAGCATTAGCACTTTCACCGGCTGGATTATTAACTCCATTAGAAATATCAAGTAGAGTTTGGGAAGACATTACTATGGACTTCATTGAAGGATTACCCAAATCCTGTGGAAATGAGGTAATTTTTGTGGTGGTGGATCGTTTCAGTAAGTATGCTCACTTCCTAGGCCTAGCACCCCTTTGATGCTAATATTGTAGCGGAATTGTTTGTGAAAGAAGTGGTAAGATTGCATGGCTTTCCACAATCAATAGTTTCTGACCGAGATAAGATTTTTCTGAGTAATTTTTGGAAGGAACTGTTTCGGCTGGCAGGTACAAAACTGAACAGGAGCACTGCTTATCATCCTTAAACGGATGGTCAGACAGAGGTCGTTAACAGGTCAGTCGAGATTTACCTACGTTGCTTGTGTGGGGAAAGATCGAGGGAATGGATAAAATGGCTTCCTTGGGCAGAATACTGGTATAATACTACATACCAACGCTCTTTAGGGGTGTCCCCTTTTCAGGCAGTCTATGGACACATTGCGCCAGCCTTGATATCTTATGGAGACCGGAAAACTTCCAATTCCACACTGGATAAGCAGCTCAAAGAAAGAGATATAGCCCTGGATGTTTTGAAAGAACATTTACGCATAGCACAAGATAAGATGAAGAGTTATGCGGATATGAAAAGAAAACATGTGGAATTTGAGGAAGGAGACATGGTGTTCTTAAAAATCCGACCCTACAGGCAAGTTTCTATGCGTCAGAGGAGGAATGAAAAACCGTCACCTAAATATTTTGGCCCTTATCAAGTCCTGGAGAAAATTGGCCCTGTGGCGTATAGGCTGGAATTACCTACTGCAGCAACCATTCACCTTGTTTTCCACATTTCACAGTTGAAGAGAGCCTTCAGGGAGTGCGCTAAAAAGGAAGAATTAGTGCTTTTTTTGACCGAAAATCACGAGTGGGTAGCTCTAGATGAGGTTTACGGATACCAAAAGGATGGGAAAGGAGCTTGGGAAGTGTTAATGAGCTGGAAGGGACTTCCGAGGCATGAGGCAACTTGGGAGAATTATGATGATTTCCATCAGTCCTTCCCTGATTTCCACCTTGAGGACAAGGTGAAACTGGATCGGGAATGCAATGTTAGACCACCTATAATACACCAGTATAGTAGAAGAAAGAATATGCCAGGAAAGAGGAAGAAAAAGGAGTTAGTTGAGAATGTAACGGCACAAGGGGGGACCACCCTTAGTGGAACGGTTTAGATGGAGGGACCACAATGAGTGGGAAGAGAGGAATAAATAGAGAAGGGGAGAGAGGGAAGGGTATCTTTTTGGTGAGGTTATTTTCTGTGTATTCTCGAGAGAAAGAGTAGCAGAGAGAGGAAGGAGAGTTCTATCGAATTGGGAGTTCTATCCAATTCGATTTTCGTTTATATTGTAATTTCCTATTTCTATCAATATAGTACTATTCCAGTTTCTTCATCTTGTGTTGGAAAATCTGGTATTCCATCAGTATCCTTCGTGTTCAATTTCAGCATCGACACTAGCTTATCTGAGAAAATTATGCGTGGCTCCGCAGTCAATCAGCACAATGATTTCCCTTCCTTGGATCTTCCCTATTACTTTCATGGTACTAGGATTCATCAGCCCCACCACGAAATTAATACATAATTCAACTACCCCTTCTATTTTGCTTTTCAACTCCATAAAACACAACTCCTTTTGCTCATATTCGTCTTCCTCTATAATTTCTTCTTCCACGTTATCTGCCCTTACCACAAACATTCGTTGCTCCCTTATTTCTTTTGTTTTACATTTATGCCCCGAATAGTACTTTTCATCGCATTCAAAACACAGTCCCTTCTCTCTCTTGGCTTGAAATTCGACATCTGATAAACGCTTGGATGGTCCTTCCTTCGTATGATCATTGGCCGTTGATCCTCGCAAGGTAATGGTCCTCATCGAAAATATAGTATTACCTTTGTTTTCCTGATAATTATTCACAGCATTCGGTTTGATATTGACAAAAGGGTAGTTTGGGAATTTTGCTCCAGCATATCCCAGTAAATTTGCTTCCCTCCTTAAAATCTCCATATTCTCCACCATTTGAGCGTACTTCATCATCTATGATAACCCCACCGGTCGACAAAATTCCACTTCTTCCTTGATCCACGGTAACAACCCTCCCATAAATGTTTCTTCCACGATTTTCTCCTGAATATCCGATAAAGGGACAACCAACTTATCGAAAAGATTTCGATATTCATCCACGCTTGATGTTTGTTGAATTCGCAGAAAGCGACCATAAAGAGAACCTTCACGTATTGAATGAAATCGGATTAATAATCGTTCCTTCATATTTCACCAGTTAGTAAACTTATCTCTCTCTTCCTCAGACCGATACCAGTGTAGGGTCGGGCCTTCAAAACTAACCGTCGCTACGATGAGCTTCTCGGAATCGGTTAACTGATGTATTTGAAAATATCTATCTGCGCGAAACAGCCATAAGTCCGGATCGTCTCCGTTGACGACTGACATTTCAACTTTTTAAAATTTGTGCCGATCACGATTTCCATGATTGTTTTCACTTTTCTTCTCCTAGTTTCGCTTCTGATTTCCTTGCTCATTGAGCCTTCTCCTTCTTTGGATTTCGTCAGTGATGTTTTTTGTTTCGCTGATTCAACTGCCTTACCACATGCTACCGATCGTTCCTTTGCTATCGATTCCATGAAGAATAACATCATCTGGTGAGTTTTCTCTGATTGGGCTTGAAGAACCTCCATATTTTTTGAAATCAACGTTAGTTTCTCCTCCATCGATGGCAACTTGCTAAGTTCCTTCTTAATACCGATTAGTTCTTGATCGTGCGCCTCCAATCTTTCTTCGATCCTCGTCTGTACCATGATAATTCTTCTCCCAAGAACAACTTGCTCTGATACCAGTTTGTTGGAACTCAATCCTCCAACACGGAAATGAATTCCAATATAGAAATCGAATTGAATATGAAGTTCAATTCGATGAAGAAAAACTAAACTCTCACTCTGTTACTACTCTCTTTCAAGAATATACGGAAATGAATTCCTCCACAAAATACTCAATGCCTTTTCTCTCTCTTCCATTTTCTATTTATATCCCCCCTTTCCACTCACTGTGGTCCCCTCCTAGTTAGTTACATAATAACTAACTCACTCTCCCACCTATTCAATTCTTCTCCTACTATAATGGTGGATTATTGATGATCTAACAAAAACATTTTGGATAAGTTACTTGGAAATTTCAACTTACCTGCCACCAGGAGACTTTGGAACTTCCAAGGAATTTACAAAAGGAGAAGGCCCAACACCAGTAGACCAAACCAACAACCCATAAGGAACCTCAGAACCATCATTGAGAATGATGCTCTGAGGTTTAACATCTTTGACAATTCCACGAACAAGTTGAACTCCTGACTGCAGGATATGAACAAATGAGATGAAAGAATTTCAAATTCAAAGTATCCTAAAAAAGGTGAAATTGAAACCTATTATCACCATCTCACTAAGGAAAGAGAAAGGCATAACTTAGAAGTATTAACTTCCCTACCTTTGTCAATTGCTTAGTGGCATAGTGCCGAAGGCGATCATCAAAGGAAGACAATATCTCATTTGCCTGTTAAACAATTAAACAAATACAAGCAAGTGAAAAAATTTCAAATTCTAAATACATATTCATTAAACTTCCCAGACAACGCCTTCCTCTCTAAGCAAATGTCAACTTTTTCTTTCCAGAGATATTAAAAGCTCAACAAACTAATATAGAGAAACAGCTCAGACAAAACTTCGAGAAACCGAGATCAATAACAACGCACATGGTGTATTACGTGTAAAGATTTTGATACTCGGGTCGACATTTTTACAAACCTCAATCAAAGTAACTTGGATATAATCTTTCACATGAGAATATCTTTGAGTAACATCCTTGATGATAAAATCACTAAGCTCCCCACTGAATTCAACTCCAGTTGGACCCCCTCCAACAACAACACAGTGTAGAAGCCGACGTTTCTCTTCCACTGAGATACCTGCCAATCACAAACACTCCAAATTATCTCGACTGAGAAAAGAGGAAGAATAATTTTTAATACCAAGTTCTAACAAAACCATCAATCCAATACCTGGAACATCAGATAACATCAAGTTCAAAAGCAACTTCCTACGAATTTCTTGAGCATGATAAACCTCACGAAGAAAAATAGCATGTTCTTTAACCCCGTGAATCCCAAAAGTTAATGGCTGAGATCCCAACGCTATGATCAACTTATCATATGATAATTTAAACCTCCACGGTTCCAAAGTGTTCGACCCATCAGTAACCGTCTCGCATTGCACCTTTCAATAACAAATAAAACAATCTCCTTCTCAGAAGAAACTCAGAATCGTCCATTCGATTTTAGATTCGTAAACCAATTGAGAATTTTTTTTAAGCAATTGAGAAGCATACCGAATGTTCATCAGTGTTAACGCTCGTACAATTTGCAAGGAAGAAATAGGAACCCGGTTCGCGAGAAATGGAAGGCTGGATCCGGCCGATGGGTTCAGCGACGGATCTGAATTCGAGAGTTCCAACGCAGGTTGAAGCCAAAAGAGGAGTGAAAACCATATGGTTACGAGGAGAAACGCAAGCGACGTCGTATATGCTCGTGTCCAACCCCTTCATGAGTCTACAACCAGCCCAACCGGAACCCAAAACCACAACCCTCGGTTTCTCGCCGGAGGCCGTCGGACCGAGACCGGGAGGGCGAGACAGTGCCTCCGCTGACGTCGCCGCCGCCGCCGCATCGGAAATGGGTTGGGAGCTAAAATGAGAGAGGAGGAAGGTGAAGGGGGTGGTGGAAGAAAGAAATGGGTGGGGATTTGGGGATCTGAGTGGTGGTTTAGAGGGTGAAAGTTTGTTGAGATTCCTGAACCAGGCCATGGTCATGGATGGAATATTCAAAGATTCTTTGTTATAATTGGAATCTGTGTGGTTGGTTGGAAAATAGAAAAGGGAAGACTAGGGAGGGAAAAAGAAGAAGAAAAAGTGGCTGTAGTTGTTCTCATTACCTAACAAATGGTTTGGGAATTGAGGGCTGCTTCCGGTTAGCTTATCTATCCCCTCCTCTACCTGGTGAAAGAACGCAGCGAATTACTCGTGGCAAACTTAATGGTGACTCAGCACCTTTTATTTTATATTTTCGAAATATGACCTTTTTAGTCGTAGAATAGTCCTTCTCGTCTTTGATTTTTAAAAATATATCTTTCTTTATATAAATTGATTTATTTAGTTTTACTCTCAAATAACTTTTTATTTTTATTTTAAATAGTTATACGGCATCAACAATAATTTTTTTTTAAAAAAATGTACATATCCATCAAAAACTAAAAATATGGTTTTCCCTTCTTCATTTTTGGTTTAGAGCATAATAGTTCCAAGATTTGTGTTTATTTTGCTTTTCTTGAATTTGATTTCACTATCAATTTAGTCTCTTATAGATTTAGAAAAGTGTATATCCATTAGTCTATTAATTTTTAAAATTATAAATGTAGTGTTTAAGCCTTTCTAATATATATATATATATATTACTTTATGTTAATAATCTAATATAATTTTTTTAAAGAAAAGAAATTGGTGGTGGGAAGTGGAAGTGGGAGGAGTGAAGGAGAAAGAAGAAAGATGAGGAAAATTATCTATATATATAATTTATAAGGTCACTATCTTTGAAATAAAATTGGACAACTCTATCAATCCAAATATTTTATAATTTCATTTTTACTCATTTTAATTATTATATATTAGTAAGGTTTAAATCATGAACTTTCTATGTCATTCTATTTTGGTCCATCAACCTTTAAAAGGGTTCGTTTTAATTCTTAAATTTCTAAAAAGAATATCTTAATTTTTAACCACAAGGTTTTAATCTTTAGTTAAATATTGATGATAAATTAATTTTTTAATTAAATCCTAAGGTTTTAATTTTTAGTTAACTGCCACGTTACAAATTGATGTTTTGTTGGAAAATTAAAAAAGTAATTGTTTTATGAATTTTGATCGTCGTCATTAAAAAATGTCATTCCAAAAATAATGCACAAAAACAGCTCCTCGAACGAGTCCAAATCAAAACATCCATCAAAACCATATAGAAAACCATTTTAACAAAACAAACAAATCACCTCGCTAGAAAGAAAGAAACATACCAAAACACACGATATAAGACATGCTAGCCATGAATATCACTTTAGCCAAAATTTATCAAAAAAATAAAGTTTTGGTACTGCACAGAATTTTCATAAATTTCATGTATTTTTGTTATTTCAAATTGTGGACTTCCATTTTTTTTTAAAGATCTTCTTGTAAGTACACATGGGGTGAAGGGATTTGAACCCAAGACCTCTTGTCCGAGAAAAGAAAGGGTTTTTAACTAATATGACCTAAAATTGTACACCATATCAAGATTGACCTAAATTTCACAAATTTTTCAGAAATGTCCTAAATTGACTAATTTTTTTACATAAATATAGAGTCCAAATGACCAATTTACCCATATTTATTATTAATGATATATTAAAAAATAGAAAAAGGAAAAAAGAAAGTTGACCATGTTTAAGTTTGTATTTATTAGATATCCTATATAAATATGGTAAGTGATTAAATTTCATTACAGTAATATTAATAATAAAAATTGTCTCTTAATTAGTTTTATTTTATGATTTTTTTCAAAAAAATTCCCCTTCTGATTTCTTTCTCACCTTTCAATCTTTCTCTCCACCCATTCTTTCTTTCATTTTGCATTATTTTTCATATATTTTACGTAATTATAGTATATATTGAATAATATGGTGTATATTTTATGAATGAAAGGTTCTTATATCAATTTTTTTATGTATTTTATTTAAATATTCATATCTTTCATAGGAAATAATACGTTATGTTTGAAATAATATTGATTATGTATGAAAGTTGTTTATGTTTACAGGAACATGAATGAGAAAAATTATGATGAGTATATATGATATATGCCATTAAAATATTAGTTCTCTGATATATATGTAATGTTGAAAAAAACTAAATATGTGTATGTATTATTGAATATATGCAGTAGTATATATGTAACAAATCACAAAACATTAATGAATTATTCAGGAGCATATATGTAAGAGATATAAAAAAAATATTGAATGAATATATAATCTGTGTATATATTGGTATATATACGCCGTAAGAAAAATCACAGAACATGAAAAAAAATGTGTATGTATTATTGAATATATGTAGTAGTATATATGTTACAAATCATATAACATAAATTTATTATTCAGTGGTATACCATAGTATATACGAACGACGAGACATTTAATAAAAATTATATGTCGAACATGACAGGAAGATGAATTGAACAATAAAAAATTAAACAAAATAGGAGAGATATGACTAGAATATATGCTACGAAACTTAAAAAGGAAGAACAAATTTTTGAAGAAAAAAAATATATGCTATGAAATGAAAAAAGAAAGAATACATATGTCATATTGTATATATGAAGTGGTATATATGTGCAAGCAAAATCTCGGTAAAGTATGAAATTTGAAGAAAATGAAAACTAAAGTACTTGATTGAAATTTGAAGAAAAAGAAAGTAATTGAGGAAGACAAATAACCGAAAGTTGTATATAAAACGAAATTTCAAAATAAACTAAAGAATCAAATTGAAGAATGATATTGATAACAATGAAATTGATGGAAGAAACGATCGAAATTGAATTATGAAGAAGACGAAATTTTCGCCGACGCTAGAATTTTTATCTCAGAATATTCAAGGGTGATGCAAATAATGATATATTGTTATTTTAAATCATTAAATAACTCCATATTAAAAAATATTTCATTTTATATTGAATTAATAAAAAACTTCTGATTAATTTTCATAACAAATTTATACCTTAATTAATAGACCAAATAAGAAAGTTGTCAATTACATCATTAATTTAGTATAATATAAATAAGAAAATCATTTGAATTTAATTTAAAAAATTATATATAATTAATAATTATTATAAGGTTATAAATGTCTTAAAAATTTACAAAAATCTAATCAAGAAAATAAATCAGAATTTAGGACATTTGTGAAATTTCCTAGGAGATTTAGGTATTTTGTCTAAATCTTTAAAAAAGAAATGGCAATTGACAGTTTCATAGAGTTTATTTTAAACGAGTATTGTACTTATTTTATTTTTCTAGTTTATTTTATCTTGTCGTGGATGTTAAACACTAACATTCTATTTTATTTTTTATTCTGCTCAATGTCGTTTTTCTAATTTGCTTCAAGATATATTTCAAGTTGAAAAATAAGTAAATAAATAAATAAGGGGGAATGGAGAGGAGATGTGAGAGATTTAAGTTTTGAAGAAAAAGAAAAAAAATAGTTTTGAATCATGTTTAAGAGCTTTTTGAAAGGCTTAGTTAAATAATAATTAATCATAATTAATTCTAATTTTGTTGATCTTATTCTAGTAAAAATGAAAATTGAGAAAGGTTTAGATTTTAAAATTTGATTTTCTTCATAATTTTATTGGATATAAATTTGAACTTGAAGAGATTGAAAAGAAGGTGAAAAATCAAACAAAGCGCACTAAGAATATAAACACTTTTAAAGGTGTAGACAAGGTTTGGGTAAACAATGACAATCCATAAAAAATGAGAGAGAAGATGTTGGAGGGAATTTGTGAGTCCCCAATTATGAGGTTGGAGAAAGGAGGAGATAGAGATGGTGAGATTATAAGAGAGAATACCAATTTTGTTTATTATTGTAGATTAATTACCTTATATATATATATATATATTAAACAATTATCATATCAACTTAATATCATTTTTTAGTTTATTTTCTCATCTTCTAACCATAGAAAATCACATACTCTAAACCAATAAGATTAAATAATTAAATGTGAGGAAATGTGAGGTGGGAGAAGGGAGAAAAGAGATTTAGGAGACTTTAAGAGTAGAAAATGAGGGTTAGATTGTGAGATTACAACACAAATACATATTTGTTTAATTTTTTTTTTATTTTACTTTAGTTAAACACTTTTACTTTTTAAAAAATTATTATATCATTTCGTGTTTGTTCCCTCGTCATATTCTAACAATAGAAAATAATATCCTCTTGAAATAATATAAATTTGTGTAATATAATATCCTTATATTCTAATAATATAAATTTAAAAAATATTTTTATTGTATAAATTTGTGTCAAATTCAGAAAAAAAAAACCTAAAAACTTTATTTTATATCGATAATGGAGAAAGTGTGAAGAACATGCAACGATCAATTATTAGTACTATAGACGTTATGCTTCAACCTCAAAGCTTCTGAAAACAAGAAGCTCCATCTTTATTTTTAGTTCATTTAAACTCAAAATGCTAATCCATTCAAACTCAAAGAAACGTAGAAATATTAAGATTTCATCCAAAATTGAATAGCATGATTAAAACCATTCACTAATTATCCTAAAAAAGAAAACAAGAACACTCACTAATTTTACATCACCGATCCAGAAATTTCACAGCAAAAAAATGGAGACAGAGAGAGAAAAAGTTGCAAAGAATTAAATTCCAAAATGGAAAGAAACTAAAAATTGAAATGAAATCTCTCAAAGAAAAAAACCTAAAACAAACCCATAGGATTCAATCTGTTTCTTCTGTTTCCAAATGATCACGATCTATTTCCAAAGCCATTTTCTTCAGTCTTTGCACTTTATCAATCAGTAGACTCAATTGTTGCCTCCATCTCTCGAACTCCCTTAGACAAATCGGCAACACTTTTCTTCTGTTCTTGTTATCCAAAACAAGACTGAAAAACCGCGAACTAATAATTTCTATATTTATTTGTTCAATCACAGTTATTATATTAGGAATATGACTTAATCTGAAATTATATTGCTTCTCAAAACGTGGATGCTGTTCAAGACATTCTATATCAAAAATCAATACTGCCAGTTTTAGATGCAAAAGATCAGCCAGCTTTTGTACTCTCTCAACAATCTCACTCCAATCTTGTTTCTTTTCATCGATTTTCAAAATTTGGTATACGTATTCAATAAAATCGTTGTATTTCAATAGGATTTCCTCTGCTTCTAACAGAGGATCCTCTCCCAAATCTTCGCAACCCAAAAAGAAATAAGATTCTTGTTCATTCTTTTTTGATGATTCTGCTTCGTCTGCTTCGTCTGATTCTGTGATTCTTGATCGTTTCGGTGATCTCACCAATTCTTCGTTAGTCGGAACTATTTCTATCTTTTGTTCTTGAGAAGTTGATATGCCGATTTGAAGGTTGATATCTTGATCTTGTTGTTGAATATTTTTGTTCTTGATGTCAGGAGTTTTCGTGTTGGATGAATTGGCATTCTCTTCATTCTCTCTAATGGTCATCTTGTGAATATGGTTACTAAAAATTCTGACCCAATTCATAAAAATCGAACTCTCCCCAGTGCTGATTGCTGAATGTCCTTTATATATAGACACCTTCAATTATCATTTTCAATTTTTTTTTTCTTTTTAAAATCAAAACTATTTTTTCTCAATTTTTTGGCCATATTTATTTATTTATTTCTCAATTTTTCGATTTGCAACTCTTACCTAAATTTCAAAAGAATTAATTTTTTTCTTCCAATTTTAACTTGATTTTTAAGATATTAATATTAAGATTAAAGAGAGTGCTAATATACCCAACAAGA
This sequence comes from Cucumis hystrix, assembly GCA_025688845.1. Lineage (NCBI taxonomy): Eukaryota > Viridiplantae > Streptophyta > Magnoliopsida > Cucurbitales > Cucurbitaceae > Cucumis > Cucumis hystrix. Next base: position 19,866,978 of record CM046893.1, read on the forward strand.
TGACTACTAAACAAGACCATCATCCTATAGTTTCACAGTCTAATTTTAATATATATAAAAATTTGAGGATATAATTATAACTACCTACTAGTAACTTTTACAATTTTCTCAAGAAATCAAAGTTAATTAATTTTTTTTTTTGAACCTACCAATTAAAGTGTTTGAGAAATTGTAATTAGTAGCAATTGCTCACACACTTCTTTCAATTACTTGAATTAATTATAAGATTCATTTGATATAGAGTTATTTTCATTGGTTTAGTTAAATTTCAACCTTGTCTATCTCAACTTCAATATATTTGCGGTAAATAAAGTGTTTATGATTTTTTATTAACTTTTTTTTACGTGATAAGTGTTTATGATTTGATACTGTTAGTTGAGTTAGGTTTATTTTCTTTTCTTCTCTTGGTGTAATTTTTATTTTTAAACTTTAAATGTATTGTTCAAAATCAATTTGATTTTATGCATGTTTTATAGCAAGTTTTTTAGTTACTTCTAATCATATACCAAACGTCTTTAAGACTTTCAAACTTCAAATGTCCAATCACAGATAAATTATATACATATTTTATGTGATATAGGGTGCTTTTACATATGTTTTGGGTAGTTTTTAGATACTATATTTTTTATCTCCCAAACATCTTACAACTTTTAAATCTCAAATGTCCAATCTCAAATCAATTATATGCTTGTTTATGTGATTTAGAGTGCTTTTAAATAGGGGTGTAAGAATACTGGTTGAACTCGACAACCCAGTGGTAGATCTAGAAAATTGATTGACTGGGGACTTTATAGTAAATATATATATATATATATATATATATATATATATACACATTAGTACCTTTCATAATTATTATTACTTTTCTTAGATGATGACCATGCCGATTTTCTTTTAAAATATTTCTCAATTTAGATTTGAAATTAAATCTACGATAACATAACAATGTAATGAGAATAAATCAAAACGATATTGACATATAACAAAAATATAACTTAAACAATCCAACAAGCATTAATAAAATAGGTATAAAACTAATACAAAAAAAAAAGATTTGAAATATGAAAACCAAATGCATAAAAATAAAATAACACACTTGATAAGAGAAGAAAATAAATTACAAAACTTACCTCATAAATTAATTGAAGATAAATTGAAGAAGAAGCCAAGAAGAAGTTAAAGAAGAAATTTTAAAAACTAAAACAAAAAATAAGAATGATTTTAAATATTAAAACGAATGCATGTAAATGAAAACACAAATAAAGAAATAAAAACTTACCAATAAAAAAATAATAAAATGAATGAAGTTGAATAGATTATTATTGTGGAAATCGATGAGTTGTAAATTGGGAAAAAAAGAAAAAATAAATTACATTGGTGGGATTCGAACCAATTGGAAAGGGGGGCAAACAAACCGAGTAACCCCTAAACTAATGACAAATATTGTAAATTAAATAGTTTTTTCTGTATTTATTAAGAATTGAATAGTTTTATTTATATATATATATATATATATATATAGTATATAAAAACAATAAAGTTGAGGCGCCTGGGCTTATAATAAATTCGCTAGTGCTACCCAACCCATATGGATTGGGTTAAGGTTAAATGTGAGTTGGGTTGGGTTAAAAAGCTGAATTTTTTTGGTTTGGATTGGGTCTCGGGTTGGAGGATTGAAAAATTTGGTTCAACCCAACCAAATCCGAATTAATATAATAGAATATATATATATATATATATATATATATATATATATTATTTATTTAATAAAATAAAACTTTAAAAATTAGGTCTTCCTCTTCTCCTTCACCTTTCACGCACGGAGTATTATTCGCGTCGCATTCCTTCACTCTCTTCTTACTATTTTGAACTTTACAACCATTAGAAAGTAGAAAAAAAAAAAAAAAGAATATAACTCCACAACCCAATCCATATTTTACTGGTTGATTTGAAAACAAAATTCGGGTTGTCAACCCAAATAATCCAAAAATATGGGATGGATTGAGAATTTCTCTCAACTCAATCTAACCCAACCCGATTACACCCCTACTTTTAAAGATGTTTTAAGGAGTTTTTAACTATTGTTTTTCTTATCGCATAAACATTTTGCAGACATCTCACACATATCAAGCAACTTAACTTGAAATACCCAACCAAAAATTCATTATATGCTAGCTTTATGTGATTTATAGTGGTTCTATACGTGTTTTAGAAAGTTACTGCTTTTTTATCTCTATAGGATCCACTACAAGGAGTAGCTGGTATGTCGAAGCAGCATTGCATCGTCAAAACTCCATTCTACGTCGACAAAAGCTACATCGATGCATAAAGACACGCCGCCGCCAACGTCTTGATTGGAGCATCGTAAGAGGTAATAATGACGCCGAAAACTGACAACGTCGGCATCGAGTTTTGGTCGATGCATGGTTCGTCGACAAGGTCAACACGTCGATAATATACTAATGCCAATGTCATGTAGCCGAGTCAACGAAAGTTTTTTGCCAACGCCTGAACAACGCATTGGCAATAAAGAAGTGTCAACATCGTTGTGTACGTCGTTGAAGGTACGACTGATGCAGCGTCGACATAACATTGAACGACTCCGCGTCGTTAGATACCCCCATTCACGATGCCTCTTATACGTCGAGAAAACCCTTTTACCAATTTTTTTATTTTTTATTTTTTAATTTTTATTGTTGCTACTAAGATCGAATTCAATTTAAATAATTCTAAAACAGGTAACGTAAAATTAATAAAAAATCAAATAAGATATATATTAAAATTAATTTAAATATAAAAAATACACAGATTTGTAGGTAGAAAAATTACATGAATAACCTAAACTAAAAACCAAAAAACTAAAAATTAATCTAAGTGATACAGATGCAGTCCCCTCATGCCTTTGAACCTAAAATGACACGAAATTAAAGTTTAAATATATATCACCCCAATAAAAAATGAAAGAACGTAAAAGTTCAAAATTACGTACATTAAATGAAGAAATCAAGGTCCTCTCGATGCCCGAATGATTTCTTCAATCATTATCTTCCTTATTTCTTCCATCTTCTGAGCACTTTCTTCATGCCTGCATTTACTTTTTGAAGGCAAGTTTTTAGCTCGGTATCCTCTCTGGCATGCATCTCTTGCTTGTGGAATGTAGAGGAAGAACTGCTACCAGCGTGTTGGGACTTTGGCTTGGGGCCCTAACCAAGAACTTTTGAGTATCCCGGTCTTCTACCCAAAACTATCTCACATATCTTGTCTCTAGAGAGTGGTTGAGAATCCTCTGGGGTGGGCTGGGACTGGATGACCAACATTTGATTCTACAATAAAATTTGTATTGATTAAGTAAAACATGTGTAAATGAAATGTATGTACAAAATAAGACAAAAGCATAGTAGAAACTTACATAAGAATTTATAGCCATTGTCAAAATGAGCTGGCCATCCCGAGCGTGTATTTTCTTGAACAACTGAACTTGGTCAATTGGATGACTCTATTTTTTAGTGACTTCGTGCGCTCGTTGTATAAACGACTTGGTGCCACTACTGTGGTTTTAGGGCTGCTTCGCTTTAGCAACCCTATTTATCGTTGATTGCTCTTATATGAAAACAATATCAAAATGTTACATAAAGAAGTGAAATACCGTTTGAGAATATTAAAAGAATCACCTGAAATTGTCGAGTAATTAAGATAGTGATTGTATAGGAAGTGTTAATCTTCCACATGATTCTTCAATCTGGGGTGGGTTGACACGTGCCTGTTCAGAATCACTGAACTTTTTAAAATGGTGATAGTTCTGCCCCCTAAACTCCTTCCGAGTGGTGAGCATTTGATGCTCAACAAACCGATTAAATGCTGGATCTATGAAATCCAACACGAAAAATTGCTACAAAAGAAAAGTACACATGGATTAGAATTCTATATATGTACATAGGTAATCAACATATATGTACGCGTGATTTTAAAACTTACATATAAAGAGCCCTTCACGAGCTCGATATAATCTGCTGTAATGTCAGTCCACTTAAGAAAGCAAACTAGAAAAGTATCCTACGTTACCATGCCGATGGTACAGCTGAAGTGAACTTCTTGTAGGGAGATCGACTTATTCTGTCCTGGAGCAATCGATATGAGAATCTTTCCTCTTTGTGCAACATATCGCTCCAACTCTAGGTTTCTTGAGTGCTCGCGTCTTCTAGGAGTGCTTTAGCTTATACTTTAAAATAAATATTAGTTATTGTTAAATTAAAAAAAATAAAAAATAAAAAATAAAAAATGATTTATTATTATTTTTATTTATTTAATATAAAAAATCAATGATTATCTTTTCAAATTCTTAACTTCATTATATTTCAATAATTTAATTTCTAAAGATTATGAATTTATATTTAATGATGAGATTTAAAAAAAAATGAAAACAAACTATTTATATTTCATGAGTTTTTTAAAAGAAGTTTATATGAATTATATTATTTTATAATTATTTTATTAGTTGTTTTTATTTATTTATTATAAAAAATAAAATCAATATTATCTAATGATTATCTTTTCAAAATTTTAACTTCATTATAGAATATGAAAGATTTTTATTTATTTATTTCAATAATTTAATTTTTAAAAAACATAATTTTATATTTAATGACGAGATTTAAAAAGACTTTGTAACAATTTATTTTTATACATAAAGACATCTCTTCAACTATATTCTTACAAATATTTGAATTTTTTACAAGCTACATATGCTTTCCCTGTGCCAAAGGTATATATTTTTTTCTAATAATAATTTTATTATATAATATAATATATAATATAATATTGATTGATGCAACTCTTAACGTTCATCTTTGACTTTGCTTTTATGTTGAAATAAATTTTGGTGTTACGATATGTTTCTTGATGATTTTAGAGAAAAAGTTGAAAAAAGATATAGTTTATAGGACATTAATTTGCTTTTAAATCTATAGTATATATAAAAGTATGGATTGTTGGAAAAGCCTGTGCGCCTTTTGACCCAATTCAAAGTTACTTATATATTGTTATCCAACATTGGAAAATTTGGAACAAGCAAATGTGTTTAAATAGTGAAGTACTACTAGGGAAATATTAATTGTGTTGATGGTGATAGTATGACCTTGTCACCACGCGCGTCGCTGCCGTTCGTTCGGTCGGGCGAGCTTGGGCAACCGCGCTTGCGTGAATAAGGATGTATTTTTTGATACTCATTCGAATAGTTTTTTTGGTTCCCCTAAGTACTCGACATGGTTTTTGCCACGCGTCGCAATTCGGGCCACTTCTCCCAGTCGTCCCGAATAGTCAGTCTTCCGCACTTCATGCCGCGTCCGTACTTCCCTCCGCGCTCTTCCTGTGACGAATTTTTAGATTTCAGTTGAGGAGGACTCCATTATAAATAAAGCCATCCTCCATTTCATTTTCATCATAAAAAACAATTCATCTCTACCTTTCTCTCTAAATCGTCCTCTCTACCGATATACATAGTTCTGAGCAATTCTTCATCGTTTCTATTCCTATTTCCGACGAGTGCACGTCAGAAATAGGGAGCTGTGTTAACCTTGGAGAGCAACCGGCAGTGAGATTAGCACCACGGTCTGGCCAAATTTTGCTTTCAGGGCAATGATTCATCACGACGCAGCAATTGATCTTGATCGTCATCATCAAATTATTTTTTACAAGATTTGAAAGCAAAATTTTACGATGTCGATCAAAAACAAAGTTCTACCCGTCTTGTCTAAGCTGGAGCCACTCGACGGAACACACTACCGTCGTTGGTCCCAGAAGTTATTGATCTTTTTCGAACAACTTGAAGTGGATTATGTTCTCACCGTCGAATCGCCAACCGATCCTCCAGCACCCTCTGATCCAGAATCATCCACGGGATCCCTTGTCGTCACTACTGACAAGGTAAAGAAAGCATCTGCAATTGATCCCGAGAAGTACAAGAAGGACAACAAGACAGTTCGTGGACATCTGTTGAACCATATGTCGGATCCCATTTTTGACTTGTTTGTAATCCAAACATCTGTCAAGGACATCTGATGCATTTTGGAGTCTCGCTATGGTGGAGACGACGTTGGGAGGAAGAAGTACGTTGTGGGAAAATGGCTGTAGTTTCAAATGACAGATGAAGTCATAACTACAGTTGTGGAAGTAAACCTAATTGAAAACAAGACTGAATGGATTTTGGATACTGGAGCATCAGAGATCTTTTCATGACTACGAAGACGCTGCTGATGGAGAATACGTGTTCATGGGAAACTCAGCTACTGCAGGAGTAATCGGGAAAGGGAAGGTTATTTTAAAATTAACCTCTAGAAAAACTTTATCCCTAAGTAATGTTTTGTATGTCCCTTCCTACGTAGGAACCTAGTGTCTGGGAGTCTGTTGAATTCGGTGGGTCTTAAAATTATACTCCTGCAATACTGCCTTTAATGGACTTTTTGTACTGAATACTGCCTTTAATGCAAATGTTTCTAGTTCTGCCTACATAATTGACTCTATTGATCTATGGCATGGTAGACTAGGACATGCGAACTTTGCATCAATTAGGAAACTTAAGGATTTAAAGCTAATTAATGCATGTGAATAGCATGAAACTGGTAAATGTCCTGTATGTGTAGAAAGTAAGTGCGTTAAGAAACCTTACAAACCTGTTATGACAAGAAGTACTGAATTATTAGAGTTAATTCACTCAGATCTAGCTGATTTTAGAAACACCCCTAGTAGAGAAGGCAAGAATTATTATGTATCTTTTGTTGATGACTTCTCTAGATATACTAAGATTTACTTGATAAAATCAAAAGATGAAGCTAGTAGCATGTTTATGAAATTTAAGGCAGAGTCTGAAAATCAATTAGGCAAAAGGATAAAAAGATTAGGATCAGATAGAGGTGGTGAGTATTCTGATAGAACTCTAAAAGAATATTGTGAATCAAATGGACTTATTCATGAATTTACTGTCCCTTACTCACCACAACAAAATGGCATAGCAGAACGTAAAAATAGAATTCTTAAGGAAATGATGAATGCTATGTTATTAAGCTATGGTCTATCTGACAATATGTGGGGGGAAGCCGTGTTGTCTGCTTGTTTTGTTCTTAACAGGGTTCCCCACAGAAACTGGACAAAACCCCCTACGAACTCTGGAAAGTATACGAACCAAATCTCAACTACCTGAAAGTGTGGGGTTGCTTGGCAAAGGTACCATTTCCTGCTCTGAAGAAATCCACGGTAGGGTCTAAAACCTTTGACTGTATATTTATCGGTTATGCTCAAAATAGTGTTGCATATAGGTTTATGTGTTTGAATGATAAAAGCATAAATGAATCGAGGGATACATAATTCTTTGAGCATGTACTACCTTTAAAGAGATCTCTGTCTGTTTCTTGTCAATCGGAAAATATGCATGATCTAAATAACCCCAAGGTTGTTAGTGATACACCTGAGGTAGATACTTCTAGCGTAAGATATGATTTAGAACCTATAAGAAGTAAAAGATAGAGAACTGAGAAAAATTTTGGACCCGATTTCCTAAGCACCTTTATAGTAGAAAGGCACAGTGAAATTGATCGCAATTTAACTAGCTTGTTTTTAATTGATGAAGATCCTAAAACTTATCAAGAGACGTTAAGCTCGATAGAATCCAGTATGTGGAAGGAGGCCATTAAAAGCGAATTGGATTCACTAACCATGAATCAAACATGGGAATTAGTAGACATTCCTAAAGGAAGTAAACCAATTAAGTGCAAGTGGATCTTCAAAAGAAAAAGAAGACCAGATGGGTCAATAGAAAGGTACAAGGCAAGACTAGTGGTAATAGGGTATACTAAAAAACAAGGTATCGATTGTTTTGACACATATTCCCCGGTGACTAAAATAACCACTATTAGAGCGTTAATTGCACTAGCTGCCATTCACAACCTTCTTATACACCAAATGGATGTAAAAACTGCCTTTTTAAATGGTGATTTAGAAGAAGAAATCTATATGACTCAACCAGAAGGATTCAAATTTCCCGACCAAGAAAACAAAGTATGCAAACTTAAAAAATCTCTTTATGGTCTTAAGCAGACATAATTCTTGGAGTTAAAATTAGGAAAAATGAAAATGGTTTATCTTTATCTCAATCTCATTACACTGAAAATTTACTAAAGAAATTTGACTCCTTCGATGTCTCTCTGGTGAAAACTCCCTACGATACTAGTAAACATCTTAAAAAGAACAAAGGAGAGAGTGTATCTCAACCTGAATATGCAAAGATCATAGGTAGTGTTATGTACTTGATGAACCACACTAGACCCGATATTGCATATGCTGTCAATAGATTGAGTAGATATACACATAATCCTTATAGATACAACTGGGATGCCTTGCGTCATCTGTTGAGAAATCTTAAAGGAACTATAAACTACAGTTTGCACTTTAATAAGTTTCCAGCCGTATTAGAAGGATATTGTGATGCAAACTGGGTTACAGATAACGATGAGGTAAACTGTACTAGTGGATACGTATTTTTGCTCTAGGGAGGAGCAATATCTTGGAAGTCTGCTAAACATAACTGCATAGCCAAATCCACTATGGAATCTGAGTTTATAGCATTTGAACTGACAGGACAAGAGGCCGAGTGGATTAAAAGTCTACTAGGAGATGTACCATTGTTGGGGACATCTGTGCCTGTGTCCGTACATTGTGATTCTTAGGCAGCCATAAGTATCGCAAAAAACAGTGTTTATAATGGGAAGAAAAGACACATACGCCTTAGACATGGAGCCGTGAAACACTTGCTGAAGGAAGGAACTATTTCCTTAGAATTTGTTCTATCTGAGAAAAACCTGGCTGATCCTTTAACCAAAGGACTGTCTAGAAAAATGGTTCTAGATTCCTCAATAAACATAAGACTAAAGCCCTTCGAAGATCCATAGCACTTGATTTTGGGTGGTCTATTTAGACTTGATGGTCCATAGCCTCTTATTAGGTGGTCTGGTATGACAGACTTGATGGTCCATAGCCCATTTGTGCAGACAGTCATTTATAGACTAGATGGATACTACTAAAACCTTTATGTGATCCATAACTCTATGGACAATGGTGAAGTCTCCATAACCCTTATTGGGTGGTTTGCTTTAGCAAACTTGATGGAGCATATAACATGATTGTGAAAGTGGGGCTGCCTTCTATGAAAGAGTTTAAGGACCTCTTTCTAGAGCTTTCATGATGACCCGAGGTTCATTCTATGTGCATGGCCATAAAGGCACAAATTCATATTACAGAAACGATTACCGAAACCAGGGATAGAGCGTGTTGTAAGGGTCTCAACCAGTGTTAAAGAAAGTTCAAGATCTAATTTCACTTTCTTTAACAAGGTTGTTGCCTTACTTCACTACGCATCAATTCAAATCTTCGGATATTGATGTCTAAGCTTAATATCCCATCCTTGCTCAGAACTATCTTTCTCTCGACTTTTCTGTAACTTTGCCGCTACAGTCTTTTGTGGGGGATTGTTGGAAAAGCATGTGGACCTTTTGGCCCAATTCAAAGTTACTCATATATTGTTGTCCCACATTGGAAAATTTGGAAGAAGCAAATGTGTTTAAATAGTGAAGTACTACTAGTGGAATACAAATTGTGTTGATGGTGATAGTATGACCCTGTCACCACCGTCGTTCGGTCGGATGGGCGGGCGGGCTTGGGCAACTGTACTTGCGCGAATAAGGATGTATTTTTTGATACTCATCCGAATAGTATCAGTGACGCAGTCGTAAAGGTTTTTGGGCCACTTCTCTCCGTCTCGAATAGTCGGTCTTCCGCACTTCATGTCGCGTTCGTACTTCCCTCCGCGCCCTTCCTGTGACGATTTTTTAGATTTCAGTTGAGGAGGACTCCATTATAAATAGAGCCCTCCTCCATTTCATTTTCATCATAAAAAACAAATCATCTCTACCTTTCTCTCTAAATCGTCCTCTCTACCGATATACATAGTTCTGAGCAATTCTTCATTGTTTCTATTCCTATTTTCGACGAGTGCACGTCAGAAATAGGGAGTTGTGTTAACATTGGGGAGCAACCAACAGTGAGATTAGCACCACGGTCTGGCCGAATTTTGCTTTCAAGGCAGCGATTCATCACGACGTAGCAATTGATCTTGATCGTCATCATCGAATTATTTTTTACAACATGGATGAGGAGAAATTTTTTGTTTCCAATTTTGTCCATCTTTTTATTTGATTTAGTTGTTTCTTACTTTGATTTTATTGTAATTTGCTTTTTATTTATTTTTTAATTTAAAATTAATTATTAGTAAATACTTGGATATTAATAATTTTAACTTTTATTGTCCAATTAATTATGTCATTAACATTTCTCTAAAACCATTCAGATCTCTCTATCTCTCACCTATTCACGTTCCCTTATCTCACATTAACTATTTTGTATCTCTTTTAACCTTTCAAATTATTTTCCATTTTCAAATATTTGGGTATGAATATCCATTTTTTTTCTTTTCTATTTATGTTCACAAGGTTCATTTTCAAGTCCATGCACCATATTCAATACATTCTACACAATTGAATCGATCATGTTTTAATTAGTCTTCCAACAAGTTTAAATGAAGATTTGTGAACCAAAGCTACAAAAGCCCACGAACCTTCATCAGATTTTTATGATGCTTAGGAGCAAGCAATCAACTCAATAAAAAAGATACAGAGAAATTGATGAGGATTCAAAGATGAAGAATGTAGAAGTTGTAGACTAAAGAGAGAACGGTCAGAAGTGTCATTTTCAAAAAATAACAAAGTAACGTGATGATGCAAAAGAACTAGGTTTTTCAATTTTCAATTATTGTTTTGTAATTAAGTATGCTTCTTATGTAAAAAAGATGTAGGATATACTTATCACTATAGTATATTGATCTTATAATTGAGGGATCGAATAAAAAACTGTTTTTGTATTTGTATTATTTCAATAATATATTGTCATTTAAACTTAATCATTCATTTCAAAACAATAACTAATTATAATTCTTGGAATTTTTTTAAAAATAATTATAATTCTTGAATAGGGTAGAAATACATAAAATATATAGAATTAGCATAAATGTCCAAATAATAATGAAGGCAATGTCGATGTCCAAAGTTCCAATCTATTTAAACATTCAATGTGTAATTGATACATATATAAAAAAAACCCTACTGATCATTGATCCATAGTTTGATTGAATTGATTGTTTCATAATCATACTATCAAATTCTTTATATCTTTTAGTTCATTCGATTTACACACATGTATAACAAGTCTTGAGCTAAGTAAGAGGTCTCTCAAGAAAATGAAGCTCAAAAATGTATTTTAAAAAATCATGAACAAATAAATATAGTTTCATACTATTTGTGTAATTAATTACTATTTTTTATTTAGTCAAATCAAATGAAAAATTAACGTGCATAGCACGTGTTACCAACTAGTATAATTTAAAAGAGTTGAAAAAAGATATGATTTTAGAGAGAGAGTAGAAAAATGATATATAGTTTTGTCTTTCTATGTAGTTGAAAAGAAACTAATGGTTTTTCTTTCTTTCTTCTTCATTTTTTGGTGATGGTTCAAGTTCAAGTTGAAGGTCGATTTTTTTTATTTCTATTTTCTTTCTTGTTACATTTTATTTTAAAATTTGAATTATTCTATTACATTAAATTTGTGAAGTCATTTTCATAAAATTTATTTCTAGATCACATTTAGAACTATATTTTGTTATGCACAATTAATGTGAATATGCGATCTTAGATTTTTTCAAGCGACATTCATAGAAAATTGTTACAATGTATCAAGAACGAATAAAAAGTAGATGTTTTGAGAACCATTGTCATGGTCGAAGAGGTAATTTATCAGTCTCTATACATTAATGTTTACTTATAAATTAAAATTGCAGTATTTTGTTTAATTTCATTTTAAATTATTCTTAGTGCTAAAAAGGAATGTAGCTCATTTGTCATCAATATGTATTAGTATCTACCAATGAAGTTCGTAGTTTGAATCTTCATACTTAATTAAACTACAAAAAAATTACTCTTAGTGACATATTATAATGTTTAATTAGTAATATTTAAATATAAAAAGTCAACAGTATAATTTTTACACGTGAAACGTGTCACAATCGTAGCGTTTCAACCTCGAGACGAACGATTGTGCAACACTTGTTCTAACTCGATGAACAAGTCAGCCGATCAAAATTCAAAATTTGCGGACAAAATCGACGTACGATTCAACCTCTACTCACGTTTTTAGGAAAATGTTTTAGAAAACGTGAGAGAAATAAATTCAATGAAATTGACGTTACAATATGCATTAAAGACTGTCAGTTGCAAGAAAAAAGGGTTGCTTGCAAAGAGTACAATTAATGCTTGGGCGGGGATTCAATTGGTATGTCTCCCTTATAGTACATTTTGAACATTTTCAGCTTTGGTAGGTTTGCATATGAAAATGCCGAAACGTCACACCCAAGCTTTATGACTTAAAACGAAAGGCAACTACCTAAACTAGATACAAAGACATAAAGATAAGATAAACTGGGATATTTGGAGCATACGACCATGGGCAAACACGCCTTGGACAAGTATGACCTTGACAAACTCCCCCACTAAAACAGTTGACATCCCTGTCGACTGGCAAAGCTGGAATCCTTATTTCTTCCACGCTTCACGGTCATTGGTACGTCTTCCACTTATTTCTTCCACGAGGAGGTTCTTCCCCTTCGCCATGAATTCATGTATCCTCCTCGTGAACCTTCTTCTTCTCCTCGCTCTCTCGACAAGGTTTCTTCTCATTTCTGCTAGTCCCTCGTATCTTCTCATGAGGGGGTGATCTCCGTATCATTAAAATTGAGTTTATTCAGATCGCAGTTTAACGATGACCTGATCTTCCACATGAAAGTCTGGGGGGTGATGCTTCTTATCTGTCCACCTTTTCGGTCACTTCGAGACTCTTTCTAGGCTGACCCGAGCGATTCCTAATTCCCGCTTCCATCTCTTGGTAATCTTGCGAGTCTGAAGACTCTCCTCAACCCAGGAGGGATCAACAAGGCACGATAGTACAGGTTGTCCGCCACCAACAATCTCAACCAGTCTTCTACCCGTTGACGAACTCACCACATCATTGACACAAAATCTGGTCATCTTCCACAACGGGATCCCCTTCTTTTGTCTTGTTCTACCAGCCCTCGCCAAACTCACACCATCCTGAGCGACAGAGTATTTCTGCAAGGATTCCTTCGACGCGTCCTGCATTGGGCCATCCATTTGACACTCCTGTATACGGGCCAACATGCACGAAATCGCATGATCATTACTCTGACTAAGGGCATCAGTTGCCCAGTTTCTCACTCCTTTCCTATGTTTCGACCCAAAATCAAGATCGAACAGGCCTCCTTGCCCCTTTGCTTGACTTAAAGTCAATTTCGGCTGAATACTGAAGTCATTGGTAACCGTGTGGTTCGTCTCTCTGACATGGGTAGATCTCTGGAAATACAGTTTTCCATTCTTCAGACTGCGTACCCTGGCAAGCGTTCCTTCCCCAAACATCGTATAACTACTTTCTGCGACACTATGCTTCTGACTCTCAGATGCGACAGGGTGTCCATTTTGCACTAGGACACCACCCAACGCATGATTAGACACCTCAGCGTAAACTTCAATAGGTTAGGTCACATCTATGGACCCAAGAGTTACATATATGTTTGGTTGTATAAGAAATGAATAATATTATACTTTTAAAAATGGTAAATACAATTTTGTTAGGAAAAAAAATATTTATAATTTTGATAGAAAATTGTAGGTTTGTAGTTCAATAAGATTCAAAGTATTAAAACACCTAATTTTTCTTTCAAATGTATTTAATTATAAAAGCACACTCCATTAGTAATGAACTAATATTTAAAAATGAAGTTTATATAAACCATTTCTTTTGAATTTTAAACTAGTTTTGTTGCCCTATTAATTTCCACGATAATAATGTAGGAATGACCACGGACGGATTTAGTATAAGTCTAAGGGAGACTCGAGTCCCTCAACTTTATCGTCTTTATAATATATATAAATATATAAAAGCTATTCAATTTTTAATATATATAGAAAACTATTTAAATTTTAATATTTATAGTTAGTTTAGTATTTACTATTCTCCACCTAAATTTAACCTATTCAACTTAATTATTTTTAAAAATTTTTGTTTTTTGCATTTTCTCAAAGTTTTTTTTTTGTTTATTTCTGTTTTTTTTTTCTTTGTAAGTTTGTTATTTTATTATTAGGTATTCATTTTAATATTTAAAATCATTCTTCTTTATTGTTTTGGCTTCTTCTTCAATTTATCTTCTAATTTATGAGGTAAGTTTTGTAATTTATTTTCTTTTCTTATCAAATTTGTTATTTTATTTTTATGCATTTGGTTTTCATATTTCAAATCATTCATTTTTTTCTTATTAGTTCGTTTTATACCTATTTTATTAATTCATGTTGGGTTGTTTAAGATATATTTTTGTTATATGTTAATATCTTTCTTGATTTATTCTCATTAAAATGTTATGTTATTGTAGATTTAATTTGAAATCTAAATTGAAAAATATTTTAAAAGAAAATCGACGGGGTCATCATTTCGTTTGAAGAAAAGTAATAATAGTTACGAGAGATAGTAATAATAGTTATGAAATGTACTGTATATATATATTTTTACCAAACTATAAAGCTTCATGTAAATAAATTTTTTGGATTCCCTACTGGGAAAATTTAAAAACATCTAATTTTCTTTCTTCTTTTTAAAAAGCAAACTAACAAAGTGTTGAAATTTAACTTTGTTTCAAATTCCTAATTTATTATTTCAATATCAAATTTTGCTTTTGATAGTTAAGTAACATTTGAAATTTAGTTTTGCTTTTAAGTTCCTAATTTTTCTCTTTTTGTTGTCATGAAATTAATTTTCACTGCAAGAAAAATGGTCTACGACAACAGTTATTTACTGTCGCTAACAAAAATCGTGACAGTTATTTTCAGTCAAAGAAGCAGGAGTCATGGAAAGTCCTTCCATGACAGTTTTCAAAAACTGTCGTAATAACTTATTTCATGACATAAAATAAATGTCGTTAATTAGCATTCTACAATATCAAATAACTGTCATATTTTATTTTATGACAATAAATAACTATCATCATTTGTGTATTAACGACAGTTAAATAAATGTCGCGAATTCGTTTATTGTGACATTTTTTAAATGTCATGGATATGTCAATCGCGACAGTTTTTTTTTAAAAAATGTCATTGTTCTGTTATTGACGACATTTTTTTCCAGTCAAATATAGTGCAATCGTGACAGTTTTTCGATAAAGTTAAATGTCATTGTTTTGCTATTGATGACATTTTTTTACTGTCAAATATATGACAATCGTGACAGTTCTTTTTTTAAAAAAATTGTCATTTTTTATCTATTGACGACATTTTTTTCCTGTCACAGATAGGACAATCGTGCCAATTAATTTTGTAAAAAAACTGTCATTGTTTTCGTATTGACAACAATTAATGACTGTCACAAATTCATATATTACGACATTTATTTCATGTTGCAAAGTACTCAATTACTACAGTTTTTCTTGTTCTCCTTGCTGCTCTGCCATTGCACGAACCATTTGAATGACAATAATGTAGCCGACAATGACAATTTTGAATTTATAATATTGACACCCATATAGAAAAAAATAGCCGACACTTTAATATATATACGCTATAATACAATTTATAATATTCGTACATTTCCAATCAAGTTCCAACAATTTACAAGTACGAAATCCCATCCCTTAATCAAAAAATATTTTAAATAGCATCAGAATACATGCAACAAGATTTTCTGCTAAAGCATAAACGACCAACCGAGAATGTTCGTCTCTGAAAATGTTCTTTGAAAGTAAACTCATGAAGTTGTCGACTCCAGTTGAACCTACAAAGACAACATGAATATAAGCATCCATCACAGGACAAGAGAGTACAACTTTTATAGAAAATTTCAACATTGAGCATTACCTATCACTACATGCGTCGATAAGAGAAACAACTACGTAGCAGAGCACAAATGTAGAATAACAGCGTCACCTTAACATCCACTTGGTCTACAATATTGGAACTTTTTACAAATTACAACTCTTGTATCATTACTCTTTAGAAAATTTAGCTAGATATAAATAAGTAATCTACAAGGAAATTATTGAATTAGTAATCATAAGTAATAATAAAGATGAATGAAACTTAAGAATCCATTAGTAGTTCACTGTTAATAAGGTTGGAAGATATGTTATCCAACAAGAACCGAAAAGTTTCCATCTTAAGGAGTCAAACACTTTCTAATTTACAAATATCAGAAAAAAGACAGTTTTCATGTGCAATTCACTTCAGTTAACGAAGCCAAGAAATATTAAGGTACTAGGAAAATGGAACTAGAACAACTTGTATCATTTATGGCTTGACAGAAATTAAAGGTCTCCTAGTTTCTTATCCAAAAAATGTTCTACCAATGAATACAAACATAAAACCCATGACAATTTACACAAGTAGCAATTGAGCAATAGCAATAAGTACAGACATAACACCCATGGCAATTTACACAAGTAGCAATTTAGCAATAGCCAACCGGTACAAGCATACTATCCATGATAAAAAAAAGGTATCTATTACTCTTAATCCTCTAATATGAACGACATTAACTAAGAAGGGGCCATTGAAGTTAGATGAAATAGAAATCTAACCAATATGTCGCAATAATCATGCTAGAAAGTGTAAGAGAGGGAAAATAATTGTAGCAGCCTAGCAGCCTAGCAGGTATATTGTTGGTATTTAAGCGGTGGAAACACAGAAACCACTCTCTCAAACTAGTGAGTCATGACAACTGGTCAGTGTGAAACCAATATGCCTAATACTAGAATAGTTGACAAAGGGGTTGAAAATCAATTAAAATTTTCCCAAAAGTTGTATCAAATGAAGAATTTTCTAAGTGGAAGCAATTTATTTAAAACACACACACAAGAGGAGAGAAGAAGCATCAATCGGTTGTTTTCAAGTATTTATCTTGTTTCGTAAAGCAACAATTCAACAGTTTGTTTTAGCATATATAACCACTAAATTGAATAATGACAAATCATCAAAGAGTGAAAAATGGAAAGCCAATATCACAAATATATCCTTATTCCTAGTCCTTACAACAAAAAAGCTAAGACAATATACCTAAGACAATTCCTAGTCCTTAAAGTTCAACAGTTTGTATTAGGCAATCATCGCAAATAAAGATGAACTATGAATAATCATGCACCAATTCTCTCAGATTATTAAAACAGAGAGTAAGATTAGAGCAAGTACTCAGGTTCATGAACAACAAAAAAATGCCTGAAATGCAGTCAGCCAAATTGCACCCCAATCAGAGTTTTGCGCAACTACGATAATCAAGGAATAGCTTTTCCTAACAAGCAATGAATGAGAATATATACCAGTTTGTGGAATGCAGAAGATTGGGCAACTGAAGGTGTTCGTGTCAAAACATACCTGTATCAACGTACCATTCATTGCTGGCTTGCGGCAATTTAGGCCTAGAGCTTGTTACTGGAATGAAGTGCCCAACATTATCCCATGTGCCACGTGACAAAGTATACCCTTGTAAGATTCTCCATTTGTTCAGTACAAATTAAAAGGAATAGAAGAAAAAGTTGTATAGTACCTCATTATCTGTTCCATGACCAAGCTATCCATATTTTGGAAGACCGCAGTACTGAAAAAACCAAACATGCAAAATAACCATTGCTACAGGGAGTGAAGAAGGATGAAACAGTGCTTTATATCATTTTTTTGTCTAAGCCTAACTAGCACTACTTGATACATGACACTATTTTGTGAGCTGATTCAAACTAAGATCCAAACTAGGGCCCATCCATGCTAGAACAAAAATTAAAGATACCAACTTCTAAGACACTAATAAAGTAAGTATAAACCAAATAAAATGTTAAAAAGTGTGAGCCTTCACAAGCCTAGCTCACTTATATTTTCAGTTCTTTTTCATACACAACACCAACCCTATCTCAATTATAATAAAAACACCAATTACACAGATATGCATAATGCTAAAACCTACATCTCCAATCCTCAATCCATACATTAAATAGTCAAAGCTAGTGAACCAAGTAGAATTAACAATTGACAATTTGTCGTGTATACGAACATGAACAAACCACACAATATTGACAAAATAAAACCTCAAGGACGCAAGCAAAGAATTACCTTCGACAGTTATTTGATTGCAAGAAGATCCATATCCCAATGCAGTAGGGCCCCAAACAAAAAAATTCCATGAGCCAGTCACATATATATCGGACTCTTCCTAAGAAACAAATAAGCACACACACATTCATATCCACTTACTTAAAAGCAAGTCACATATATATAGATGCGATACAATAACCATTAACTTACCCCTTTCATGCTTCAGTTTGTTAAATACAATGTGCTTAAACATTCACTTATGTGTCGTTTCAGTTGAACAAAATTATATGAACAAAAAATCCCCACAAAATACTTCAAAAAAGTTTTTTTCCTAATCTGACGCTAAGCATGATGTACATGCTTAGAAAGGAACTCTGCCAATTCCGATCTAACTTCATCGATTTCATCTTGTGAGTATGTAGGAGGTAAACTTTTCATCTGTAGACAATAAAGTGGTTAAGAATTATTGACATTCCAAACAATGACATAACGTATGTTTTAAAGTTCTAATACTTACGACATCTACAATCAAAGTACTCCTTGCAGAAATTATGTCACGCATGAATCGCATAACATAGTACCCGCATTCTACCACCCCATTTTGTTTGGGACACTGTGGATGCACAATAAAAAACATACATGTGAAACGCTTTAACATACACTTTAACATCAAACAAATTTACCTTCCCCACACGTTCTACAGTCATCAAAAGTTTAAAAAAAACAATAGAAGAAGAAGAATCAACAATATTAAAACAAAAGTTAGGTTAATGTTCATAGCTCACATGGTAAAACCCAAAAAAGAAAACAAAAAGAGATATTTTAGAGTTAACCATTAATTAATGTGGAATTATGTCTTCCAATTTAGCTTATTTAAAAGGTTAATTAATTAACCCCACTTTTATTAATCCATCATGTAATGTACCAAAGTTTATATATGTATATATATATATATATACATTACTCACTCATATAAAAGAGAGTTATTATTTTATTTTTGCCAATTATAGATGGAATCTTTTTGAGGTTTTGAATTTAGTTACATTGTATCTGAAGTTATTAATTTCTTATTATTCTCTTCTCTCTTCTCAATTTTTATTTAAATGAAGTATATTTCATATTGAAAATTAACAATTTTCATTGTGAAATAATATATCATTGTGTTCTTTTTCTTTTCTTTTCATCCTCTTTTGTTTTCAACAACTAAAGTGATATTTATATTTTTTTATTTTTATATTGAGTCATCACTCTTGAACTGAGCTTAAATCACTGTTAAATCTAGACCAACAAGTGAAATCAATACTAATCGAAAAAGAAATTGTACTATAGAAGTTTGCACACTTGATATTCAACTCTAATATCATGCAAAATCATAACTCGTTAGTCCGTAAACGTTAAGGGATTGAGTTTATTTAGTTCCAAAACATTAAAGTGAATATTTAGTTTGTCTCCAAACTTTGAACTTGGTGTTTATTAGGTTATTAAACTAAAAATATTTAATAAGTCTTTGAATTTTTAATTTTGTATCAAATAAGGTCGGTCAAACATATATTTTTTTAAATAAATATGTTGTTAGATATATAGAACAAAATTGACTTTATACATAAGAGACACTAACTTTCAATCTTGTGCTATAGTACATTCATAAATTCAACAACATACTAGACACAAAAATGAAAATATGTAATGTACATTACATACATGTAAATTTGGAAGTTTTAAAATTTATTAGACACAACTTTTAACTTCTTCGTAAACCTATTACTATATATATATATTATCTAACACAAAATTAAAAGTTCATAAACCTACTAGCTAGCTAGACACGTACATTTTAAAGTTCAAGAACTAAATAGACAAAACCCTATAATTTAGTTATATCGGTACTTTAACACTCTACCATACCATGCTCGGGTGTGTGTATATATATACACGTAACTAAGTGTGTGCGTGTTGCAACAACCAACATTATTACATTGTTGATGAGAAAGAATACTATGGGAGAGAATTGTGAACGTCTTCAACTACCAATAGCCAATGTTGAGAGAATAATGAAGAAAATAGTTCCAGAAAAGGGGAAGATTTCAAAAGATTTCAAAAGAAGATAGTTCCAGAATGCAAGAATGTGCAAATGAGTTCATTAGCTTTGCACAAAGATGTCACAATGAGAATAGAAGAACTCTCAATTGCAAATTGAACACCAAAATTGCAAATTGAACACCAAACTAATGTTTGCTTGCCCATGGAGTTGAGGGAAAGTGTGACAGAAAATTGAACACCAAACTAATGTTTGCCCATGGAGTTCAGGGAAAGTGTGACAGAGAACAAGTTCACAGAGAGAGAGAGAAATAGAAAAGGAACAGACGACTTACCGGTAGAGGAGGTGACGGCGGCGAATTGAATGTTGAAGAGAATGCGGCGGATTGGAGATTAAGAACACGGCCGGATTGAACAGAATAGGGAAATACGACGTCATCCAGTAGAGGAAGCTCTGGCGCCGTTGGAGTGGGGAGACGGGCACGAGGGCAGTGGCGGTGACGGAAGTGGTCTTCGTTCGGAGAAAACCCTTAAAGGATTCGGAGATTGGGGGGCGAAAAACAGTGGTGGCCACGAACGCGAATGGAATGGAATGGTGGTGGATGAAGACACGACATGAATGGGTTAAAATCCTAACTAAAAAACCTTTTTTTTTCATATATTAAATATATTAGTTTATTATTATTTTATTGATATTCTATGACATTAAATAACTGTCGTGAAAAGTATAATACGAAAATTTCCGTCTTTTCCCGCCAAAAACGCGTTTTTTCCCTTTTGTGATAGTTTTTTTTTCTCCCTCTATTTTGTGATATAAGTAACTGTGGTAGTAGAGAGTTTTTCTTGTAGTGTTTTATCCCACATTTGCATTTAATTGCATTTTTAATTCATTCATATATATATTTTTCTTTTACTTGTGAAAGAGGAAAGAGAAAACATTAGCCATCGATCTCTAATGAGATATCAATGATGGTTGAAGAGCAATAAGTGGTAAAGAGAATGTAATGATCCACGACTAGCATCATTAATAACACACTTTAGTGTAGTTGAATTAAGCTCTAAATGGAACAATTGATGTATTGTTTTTCTTTTTTTTTGAAGTTTTTCTCTTTTTGGAAACAATTGACAATGGGCATTGGGCAAGCTGCAAAGATGAACATGCGACCATCAATTATTAGTACTACAAACTTCATGCTTCAACCTTAAACCTCCTAAAAACAAGAAGCTTCATTCTTATTTTTAAATTTTTGTTACACACAACAGTGAACAGTCATCTCAACTCAAAATGCTAATCCATTCGAACTTAAAGAAACGTAGAAAAGATGTCATCCAAAATTCTGTAGCATCATTAAAACTATTCACTAACTATACTAAACAAAACAAAGAACACACTAATTTTACATCACTGATCCTGAAATTTCACAACAAACAAATTGAGACAGAGAGAGTAAAAAGTTGCCAAGAATTAAATTCCGATATGGAAAGAAACAAAAAATTCCAATGAAATCTCTCAAAGATAAAACCTAAACCAAACCCATAGGATTCAATCTGTTTGTTCTGTATCCAAATCACGATCTATTTCCAAAGCCATTTTTTTCAGACTTTGCATTTCATCAATCAGTTGACTCAATTGTTGCCTCCATCTCTCGAACTCCCCTAGACAAACCGGCAACACTTTTCCTCTCTTCTTGATATCCGAAACAAGTCTGAAACTACTCGAAGTTGTAATTTCTATATTTATTTGTAGAATCGCATGTATTATATTAAGAATATGAGATAATCTGAAATTATATTGCTTCTCAAAACGTTCATGCTGTTCAAGACATTCCATATCAAAAACCATTACTGTCAGATTTACATGCAATTTATTAACCAGCTTTTGTACTCTCTTAATAATCTCATACCAATCTTGTTTCTTTTCATCGTTTTTTAAAATCTGGTATACATACTCAATGAAATCGTTATATTTCAATAGGATTTCCTCTGTTTCTAGCAGAGGATCCCCAGTCAAATCTTCGCAACCCAAAAAGAAATCTTGTTCACTCTTTTCTGATGATTCTGATTCGTCTGATTCTTTGATTCTTGATCGTTTTGGTGATCTCACCAATTCTTCGTTAGTCGGAACTATTTCTATCTTCTGTTCTTGAGAAGTTGATGTGCCGATTTGAAGGTTGATATCTTGTTGTTGTTGTTGAATATTTTTGTTCTTGATGTCCGGCGCTTTGGAGTTGGATGAATTGCCATTCTCTTGATTCTCGTTATCGGTCATCTTGTGAATATGGTTAATAAGAATTGTGACCCAAATCAGAAAAATTGAACTCTCCCCAGTGCTGAATATCCTTTATATATATATATATAGACACCTTCCATTATCCTTTCCCCATTTTCTTGTTTAACACAAACTACTTTTTCTCTATTTTATTTGTATATATTTGTGATTGCATGAATTCAACTCTTACCCAATTTTCAAAACAATTAATTTTTTTTCCTTTCAAAATTTAACTTCTTCATTTTCAAGACATTAATTGTTCGTAAAAAATTGAGGGTAAAGAGAGTGTTAATATACTCAATCATATGATTTGATTGAGGGCTCGTTTTTGCTCCAAGTTTGAGGATATAATTATAATTACAATTTGTTAAAAAAATCAAAGTTAATTAATTTTATTTTTTAAACCCAGCAATTAAAGTGTTTGAAAAATTGTAATCAGTAGCAATTGCTCACACACTTCTGTTGATTACTTAAATTTATTTGACATAAACTTCAATATATATTTGGGGTAAGTGTGTGTGATAAATTTTGGTTATGTTCAGACAGGAGAAAAAGAATCAGCAAATTCTTTCTTTTTGACGTATTACTTCTTTCCTAGTTTAATTTTCAATCATTTTGGTTCTGACCCAAAATAAGAAGAGTTATTGAGGTTTCTGAATTTTAGATCAAGCCTGATTTAGTATTGGAAATTGAGAAGAAAAAGACAAGAAGGTTTTTGAGAAACACGTTTTATATTCTTTTAAGTAATTCTTAGTAATTGTGTAGGTGATGACAATTTGATATCAAGGGCATAGGGGTCGAAAGGAAGTACCTGTTATTGTTAGGAACATGATCACATTCCATGATCCTAGCCGCCGACGAAAATTTGGGATAAAGCCCTTATAAAATGCTAGAGGTCCCTGCAAAATGCAAATCCCAGATAATATATTTACTTTGTTTTAATTTAAAAAACTGATAATCAAGAAAACAAACTCAGCTAAGTTAATGGGAACAAGGGAAGAGTAAGAAAACATACATCGTTTCTTAAAGTCTTGATGAAACAATCAAGTATGCTTTTGTAAGTTGAATCTCCCATCATTCTTGACTTCACCTGTCAAAGAAGTATATGATCGATCATGTGCAAATGACTTCGAGTCCCATGAAACGGCATGGATTATATTCGAAAGAGAGTGTGACACCTAGAAATTATTAGCAGAAAACCCTTATGAAAGAGGTGATATATCATAGATATAGAAAGATTACCACGTCGACCGGGGAGCCAATGCATACGGCAAAAAACCCTGCTCCAAGACCAGCAAAAGAAGATGAGTAACAACATTATTCGTGAAACCTGGAATTTTCACAATTGTCTGCAACAAACAGGATAAGATAAGAATTGTCACAAAAGTCCAATGCTTTTACCTGTTTCACGTGATGCATTGAGGGCAGGAAACAAGAATTGTTCTAAGAACACAATTTTCAAATGCCTTTACCTGTTTCCCTTGATCGTAGCTTGCTAGTTCTGCAGCATTTATAATCGCATTTCTTGCTATATTTGGTCCGATGCCAGTCCATAGAGCACCAACTCCTTCCTGTATGTTATATGAAAATCTAGCTAATGGAAATGGCAACAAAATTTTCTCTGATCTTAAGGTCAAATGGCTAACCTGTCTCACAATAGTTGAATAAGCATTCATTGCCCCAGAATAACGCCTAGGCGCACCAGGAGGTAATTTTCCTTCCGCTTGAAGTCTAACTTTGACAAGATCAGTTGGATTAGCTATTGTGACCCTAAAGCACCTGTAACAGGAGGAGGAAGGAAAATTAGTAAATTAATTTAAAGAAACAATAATTTATGGAACATCTTTTTAAGTACTTAAAGAAACAATAATTTAAAAAAATTGTTTTCAAGCCCTTAAAGGTCATTCTAACATATCTTTAAATAGTCTCATTTTACTACATCAAATTGGTTGAGTTTCTAAAACATGAGCGAGAAGTTGAATACAATATCCACTTGGAAGAAATGTTTATTTAGCACCCTGATTACTTCCCAAGCCAATGAAATCATTTCTTCCTTTTTTTTCCCAAAATTTCTCTGGTTCAATCTCATCAAAAGATCCACTTATTCTTAGTTTTCTTTTAGCTTAAAGGCAATAGAAGGTTTTGTGGGGACATGACTGCATAAGAGTTTTAACATATACTATACTAACTTGGAAGAGGAATGCCAATGAGTCCAAGTAAATCTTGTCTTAGAAGAGCGTGTCCTGATCAAGAATTTATAGGCCAATTCTTTTCCTTTATGGATGGTTTATTTACTGTAATTGTTATTATTTGATATTTTGAGATACTTTAAATACTGATACTTTGAAATTTTCAATCGAGACCACAGGCATGAACGCTAAAATCAAATATGGCGACCATCGACGTGCAATGGTGGATTCAAGAAAAACTGTTCCACGTGGCAAAAAGTTTAATCCATCCTCACCGATTGTTAGTGCAGCAAGAATCTTCTTCGATAAAGAAACATGGGAAATTGCCAAAAATAAGTTAAAAATGGAGTAGAAAATGAGTTTTAGGATTGATTTTGAAAAAGTAGAGTTTTAGAACAAATTTGAAGTGAAATATCCAAAATACCCTTATTAAATTTTCCCCATTTTCTCTTCTCTTCAACCTAAAAACAAAACAAAACATTAAAAAAAAAACTCATTCTTCTGAACTCTCCCGCTTCCACACTTCCACTTCAACTTCGGTGCTTCCGGCGAATGCCTCTTCGATCCATTTCTTCTCCACGGCTCTCTGTTTTTTAATTTCGACTTTAACTCCGGTGAACGCTTCTCCACTCCTTTCCGATTTCAGCTTCGTTTTCACCGCACCTCTCCATTTCTTCTCCACTTTTCTACGTGTCGTATTCATCCTCTTTGAAGTCAAGTGAGTAATAAAATCTGAGTTTTTATTTTTTTAAAGATCATTGTTGTTTAAGTTGTTTATTGAGATATGAGATTTTTGTTGGGCACATTTTAGATATACCATTAAATTTGTCTGATTGTTTGATGCCATTGAGATTTGTACTAATTGATGCATATGTCCACAGTATTATGTACTAAAGGAATGCAAGAAATTTGTTATGATGCTTGTTTTATTTTCTCATGATTGGTTTACACTTGATTTATAAAAATTGATGGTAATACTATGAGAAGAAATGCATTCCTTCTGGTGAGTAAGAAATTCATGATTGGAAGTAACATACCTGTAGAGAAGAAATGCATATGTCCTACAGCCACACACACATATATGATTAGAAAGAGAATTTAATTAGTTGGTGAGTAAGAAGATGATAGAGAGGGAGATTTAGGAAGACCTGAGCATATAATTAATAAACATATTGGACGAAGAACCATTTCCACTCACCACAAACTGTAATAATAAATAATTGGGTTAATAATTCATTAAATTTATGCATGCTACAAATATATATATATATATACATACCTTGGAGTTTAGGACATTAATTCCAGCATATTTGGTATCCCATCCAAACTCAGCAAAGCTACCAGTAGAACAATGTTGAAAGACATTATCATTTTTAGAGTTAATGACATTGTTATAGTCAAAAGCAACATTGTTGTTCTCTACTTTGTTGATGTTTTTAGTGATGTAGATGTAGTATTTGTTGCCTTGTATAACCAAGTAGCTCCCCATATTAATTCATCCTATGTCGAACTAGTTTATTTAGGATTCATTTGTTAGAGAGAATTTGAAAACAAGTGATTCAATGAGTTTTGTTCCTAAACCTAAACATAAGAATTGTAGGCTTTCCTCCTACTATTAATCATTTTAGTAAATGTGGTACAATATATGTTTAGGAGTGCAAGCAATTTGATTTACTAAGCCTCTTATGAACTTATGTTTTATCTCACATGCATCTCGCACGTATCAAAATTTCAGTAGGAGTTTCAAAATGAGATTGCTACCCTTCCTAAACCGTTTAGAATGGTCCTATGTATGTTTAGCAAGTTTATTGGGTCGTAATGTTTTATCTCGCACCTACCAAAATTTCAGTAGGAGTTTCAAAATAAGATTGCTACCCTTCCTAAAACGTTTAGAATGGTCTTGTGTATGTTTAGCAAGTTTATTGGGCTGTAATGTTTTATTTCGCACTTATCTAGCATCTACCAAAATTTCAATAGGAGTGTCAAAATGAGATTGCTACCCTTCCTAAACCATTTAGAATGGTCATATGCATGTTTAGCAAGTTTATTAGGCTTTAATGTTTTATCTCGCACCTATCAAAATTTTAGTAGAAATTTCAAAATAAGATTGCTACCCTTCCTAAATCGTTTAGAATGGTCCTATGAATGTTTAGCAAGTTTATTGGGCCGTAATATTTTATTT
>CM046893.1:19893951-19917576 GCA_025688845.1 Cucumis hystrix
CGTTTAGAATGGTCCTATGAATGTTTAGCAAGTTTATTGGGCCGTAATATTTTATTTTGCACGTATCTCGCACGTATCTCGCACCTACTAAAATTTCATTAGGAGTTTCAAAATGAGATTGATACCCTTCCTAAACCGTTTAGAATGGTGCTATGCATGTTTAGCAAGTTAATTAGGTTTTAATGTTTTATCTCGCACCTATCTCGCACGTATCTCACACGTATCAAAATTTCATTAGGAGTTTCAAAATGATATTGTTACCCTTCCTAAACCGTTTAGAATGGTCCTATGCATGTTTAGCAAGTTAATTAGGCTTTAATGTTTTATCTCGCACCTATCTCGCACGTATCAAAATTTCAGTAGGAGTTTCAAAATAAGATTGCTACTCTTCTTAAACCGTTTAGAATGGTCCTATGAATGTTTAGCAAGTTTATTGGGCCGTAATATTTTATTTCGCACGTATCTAGCACCTACCAAAATTTCATTAGGAGTTTCAAAATGATATTGTTACCCTTCCTAAACCGTTTAGAATGGTCCTATGCATGTTTAGCAAGTTAATTAGGCTTTAATGTTTTATCTTGCACCTATCTCACACGTATCTTGTACGTATCAAAATTTCATGATACGTACGTATCTTGCACGTATCTTGCACCTATCTCGCAAGATAGGTGCACGTATCTTGCACCTATCTCGCACCTATCTCGCACGTATCTTCCTAAACCGTTTAGAATGGTCCTATGAATGTTTAGCAAGTTTATTGGGCCGTAATATTTTATTTCGCACGTATCTCGCACCTACCAAAATTTCATTAGGAGTTTCAAAATGGGATTGATACCCTTCCTAATCCGTTTAGAATGGTCCTATGCATGTTTAACAAGTTAATTAGGCTTTGATGTTTTATCTTGCACTTATCTCGCACGTATCTTGTACGTATCAAAATTTCAGTAGGAGTTTCAAAATTAGCTTTGTTAGAGAGATGACTTTAGTGATCTTGCAAACAACTGAGGAAACTTTTTTATGACCATCTTCCACCTGCATTAAAACAAGAAACTTTTTTTACATTGTGATCTTGCAAACAACTGAAGCACAAACCAAGCTAACCTGCACTAGTTGAAAAAACACATTTGGGGAATGATTTACACTACACATTGAGTTCTCTTTACGTTACACACCAAGCTATAGCTTCGAACCAATAAAATCTTAACTAGCGAGGGAGAGAATAGTCAGAGTAATCTAATCAAGTGCATTCAATAAATATAAATTAATTATGGTTTACAAAAGTAAAGACAAAAGATAAAAATAAATGAAAGAGGATAACTTTCAGGGAGTCAAAACATGGAAAAAAGTCAACAAACAGAACAAAGAAGTAGATGAATCTGTGATACTACAAAATAAGACATAAAACATCATTGAAAAAACACACTTGGGGGATGAGACACTGATACTATAATATAAGCACTCCATTTAGAGAACCAAACAATGACACATTGAAGTTACTCAAAATATGTTACCAAGACCTAAACCATCATTCATATTAAGACAGAAACCATCATTGAAAAAAACACTGATATTGCATACGAAGACAAATAAACAGAAACCATATAAGGACAGATATAAGGACATTTCCAATGCAAGTATAAAACTAATACTACATACCAAGACAAGGACTAATCTTGTATGCTCGACTTCTTAATGTATGAAATTGGATTGGTTCATGTTAATCTATTGTGGCCTATTTCTTTACATCCACCACACTTATGCAATTTCGGTGCTTTACCGACACTTGAAATCCTCTTTTTTTTCGGTCGACCAACTCTTTTTACTACTTTTGGAGGTAAGACAGTCATATGTACATATTCTTCACTTGTCTTCCAATATGACTGATTTCCAACTGGGTAGACGACCTCCGAATATGCTGCCAACAAACATTCATTAGTGTAATAGTTACACATAAACTATAAACATTTATATTGCGATCCCATGCTACAACAATGGCATGTGCGCATGGTAGTTGCTCAGCTTGAAACTCCTTACAAGTGCACTCTTGAGTATGAAGATTTACGACCTCCTCTTTATCTAAATCTTTAACATGGAATTGGTAACAATCAATTGGGTTGACCTTCATTGTCAAAGCTCGTTCTTGTTTCTTTTGTAGAATTAACTCTGCCCATTTAGTCAATGTAGACATCACTTTAATGCCTTCTTCTCGACGCTCCTAAAACAACGTTGTAGCAAATATCGAACATGTTCGAGGAATGAAGTAATAGGCAAATCTCTAGGTTCTTTCAGTATAGAATTCATGGACTCTGCTATATTTGTTGTCATCATGTTATATCGTCTTCCTGGGCAGTGAACACAAGACCATCGTGCTATTCCAACGTCGTTTAAATATTTCCCCGAACCATTAGGAAATGCAAGAATACTTCTCCACGATTCTAAGAACGTTGATTCACAATATGTTCTTCGATGCATTGTAAAAAAAAGTAGCTACAATGTCATTCTTGTATTTATCATTCAAATTTTGAGTCAAATGTTGGACACAAAGTCCATGGAATGCGAGGGAAAAATCGATGAAATACCCTTAGAAAAACATGTTTTTCGATCTGTCACAAAGCCTAGATTAGGCACCTCTCCTATTGCACCTTTCAATTTCTCTAAGAACCATTGTATTGAAGCATCTGTTTCTCTATCAACCACTCCAAAGGCAAGCAGATAAATTTGATTGTTACCATCTAAGCAAACGACAACTATCAATTGACCTCGATATTTGTTCTTAAGGAATGTTCCATCCATGACTATAACCGATCTAATGCAATTTAATAATCCTCGAACACATGAAAAAACAACCATGAAAAGATATTTGAAGAAACGATCATCTTCAAGTTCCATGTGAAATATTGTACCTAGATTTGTAAGTTTGAGAGCTTCACCATATCTAAGCAATAGATTATATGACTTTTCAGGACACCCTCGCACTCGTTCATACGCATTTTCTCTAGCACACCATGCTTTTTCATAATTCATATTTATGCCATAGTCTTGCCTCATGTCTTCTATGATATCACGTGGTTTGTATAGACGACCGACTCCCTTGAATTTTGACTTTATTAATTCTCAAACAACCCAAGATTTTGCTTGCCTATGGTCAGGATTCAAAAACTCAAGAGAACACGAATGAACTTTGACATACTTTTTAATCTTCAATACATTTGAATCCTTCAATCTCATCGCTTGCAATCTCCAACCACACTTGTTTTCAATGCATCTAACAAAAAGAACCTCTTTTGTAGACTTTTTTACTACAAACTGAAAATTTTTCTTCATCGGCAAGACACTTAATCTCATTGAAAAATCTCTTTTGCAAAAAAATATGTCCTACATCCAACTTCTCACTTGTAGAACTTTCTTCGGACCAATCACTCCTTTCTGTCTTCAACTTTCGGCTAGAAGAGTTGTAATGAACTTTAGATTTTCTTTTGCAATCTTTTGTAGGAGCATCTCTATGTTGTGGGATGTCAAATGATTTACTATTCATCTCAACTGGCTCCCATGTAAAAGTATCATCTTTCGAATCATATGACTCATATGATTTCCATATAGCCAAAGTGGTCCCTATCATGTTATCACACAAGCCAACTTGAACTTCACGAATATGAACTTCATTCTCATTTAATGTATCCATTGCAATTGGAGGATGAGGGTTTAAGTTATGAGCTTGGTTGCTTTCGGATACTGAATTGTAATCTTTGTTTAACACTTTCTTGCTTTGATTGCTTCTAGGCTCAAATGAGACGTATAAAGGGACCTCTAATGGATTTTCACTAAGAATTTAGAACTTCAAATCACGGTCATTGCTTAACTCAAATGGAGGAGCTTCGTGTTCCACTTTTATCTCATATATGCATCTTATCATTATGTCGAACTCTGTAGGGTCAACTTTTGCAAGGTCATATAATTCTGCCAGTAAATCTTTATGTGTTATTTCTTTACTGACAACAATGCCTTTTAACAATTCTCCTTCATATTTTCTTCGTCCCACATCCCATGTACCACCGTAACGCTCTAAAATCCAACACATGTGACATCCTTAAACCACATTAAACTTTTTAATTCCTGCAAAAAATGATTTGAAGTTATAATTTGACATATCACATAAAAAAAGTTTATTGACTTATTTTGCGAAATTAAAAAACAATAGCTAAACACTAAATAAAACGTGCATAGTCGCACACTAAATAAGTATATGACTAATTCAGTCTTGGACATTTAAAGTTTGGCAGCTGCAAGATGTTTACGAGATTGCGAGATACAAAAAAAAATAGTTAAATGTAACCCTAAATCACATAAGAACACTTATAATTCATTTGAGATTAAACATTTGAATTTAAGAACCTGCTCGATGCCTGCAAGATAAAAAAAACAAATAACTTGCTAACATTCTTTGAAACAACACTAAAACAACCCTAAATCAACTTGAAACAATTACAAATTATATTTGATTTATACAATTAAGATTCATATATATATATATACATATAACAAAACACGATTCAGATAAAAAAAAAATTAAAACAAACCACAGTGCGTGGGATGTTCTCCGGAGTAGAGGATGAACGGCACCAGAGTAAAAGAGGGAAGGTTGACAAACTTTTCATAGAGGAGAAGAACTGCAAATGGTTTTTTTTTTCTTTACGTATTCTACGTTGAAGAGAGGTTGGAAGAGAAGAGACAAGTGTGAGGAAGTAAAATTAAATAAGGGTATTTTGGACATTTCACTCCAAATTTTTTCTAAATCTCTACTTTTTCAAAATCAACCCTAAAACTCATCTCTACTCCATTTTTAGCCTATTTTTGGCAATTTCGCAAGAAACGTCACCAACAAAGTCGCTGCCAACGTAAAAGTTTTTGACCTGTGATGTAAACATTATAAAAGTTTGTGTTAGATATGAGCTAAAAGACAAAACAGTAGAGACGACCAGACAGGACTCAAAAACTTAGGGCCCGTTTGGTAACGTTCTCGTTTCTTGTTTCCTGTTTCTGTTTTCATTTTTCAAGAAACGGGGGTGTTTGGTAACGTTCCCTGTTTCTCGTTCTAAAAAAAAAGTAGAAACGTTTCTCATTTTATAAGGAATTATTGGAAACAAAAAAAAGTAGTTTCTCCCCTTTCTGTTTCTCAATTATTTTTATTGGTTTCTTTTTTCTTTTTCTCAATTGTTTCGATTGGTTTGCTTTTTCTTTTTCTCAATTGTTTCCATTGGTTTCCTTTTCTTTTTTCTCAATTCTTTTTATTGATTTCCTTTTCTTTTTTCTCAATTCTTTTTATTGGTTTCCTTTTCGTTCTTTTCAATTCTTTTTCTATTTCATTTTCCTTTTTCATTTTCTTCTTGTGATTTCCTTTATCTTCCTCTTATTTCCATCTTCTTCCCCAAATAACCAGTCTCCACGTGGTTTCCTTTTTCTTCGTCTTATCTCTATCGTCTTTTCCAAATAACCATCCCCTTCCTCTTCCTCTCATCATCTTCGTTGTCTTTCTCTTCGCCTCTCATCGTCTTCCTCTTCGCCCTTCATTGTCTTCCCTCTACACGACGCCTTCCTCTTCGTTGGATCTGGGTTTTCCTCTTCCTCTTTACGTGAATTATTTTTTCGCTGTGGGTTTTCGTCGAATTTGCGGGTTTTTGTCAGATATGTGTTTTAGCTGTGAGTTTTTGTCTTCTTCTTTTTTGTGGGTTTTAGTCCTCCTCTTCGTCGTGGGTTTTCATCTTCCTCTCGTCGGCTCTATTCTTCAGATCTCAATATTTATCTCGTTCTCCATAAGATTACAAGAAGACCTTCCTATCCAGGTTTGATAATTTTTTTTATGTTTAATGGAGGACATATATTTTTGTTTGGTGTTTAATTGAATTAAATGTGAATAAAATAAAAAAATAAATTTCAAAGAAAATCAGGAAAGAATAAACAGTTATCAAACACATTTTCTATTTCTGTTTCTATTTTTTTTTCTATTTTTCAAGAAACAAGAAATAGAAACAGTTACCGAACACATTCCTGTTTCTTGTTTTAAAAAAAGAAGAAACGGGAAACCGGGAACAGGGAACAAGAAACAAGAAATAGGAAACGAGAACGTTACCAAACGGACCCTTACCGGTTCATACATCCCAATCCTTAAGCCTCCAAATAAGCATTGACGATGCAATCCAGGAACAATGCCTTTACACAAGGACGCCAAACCTTCTTCTATGTCTATAGTTGCAACTGTGCCCAACGTGCCCCTATATTTTGGTAAAACATCAACAGCAACCGCTTTCTTTTGCAGCTGAAGCCTAACCTCGACAGTGTCTAATGGAATGGTGCATATCTGCATCAATATCAAACGCATGGCAATTATTGTCAAAAATCATTTCAGATCCAACAATGTAAGGTGGATGAAGATCACAATAGTTTCTTGACTTCATAAAGCACAACAATTTTGCTTTTAGTTTCAATTACCTGTTTTCGATCATTAAGTTCAAAATATCTACTCGTAGGTAGCTATGTTATTTGTTTAGCATTCCACCTTTTAAGAACACTTGTACAATTTTAGTAAATTTCTAAAAACAAGAAACACCCCCTAGCAAACGTTAACAACGACATAAATCTATTTCCATGGTTTCTCAAACAAACACAAGAAAGCAAATAGTAACAAAATCACACTTTCAATCAATCGAAGTAATAAATATTCAGTTTTAACTATTCGAGATGGTCAAGATCCCTCCAAACAGCAGTTAAACTCCAACCGCATCCAAAAAAAAATAAAAAAAACCTTTTTAAAACCAAAATCGCTTAAGCCAATCCTAGTACATTATTAACCAATATCTCGCTTAAACATGGTTTTGAATTCTCTAGAAACGGCCGACAGATAAAAAGCAAAAACAAAAAACTACAAGAAGCTAGGTCTATAACAAGTTAGGCCTTCCTCAGAGTCCGAGCAACCTGCATGTAAATAAGTTAAGTCAACTAAATTTGGGACTACTGATATGTTTTAGGTTTAAATCTTCTATAGAATTTAACAAAAGCCTGCCCAAATGGTTTTTCAGGTTTTTTGTTAGACTTGGTAATCAATGTCATGTCAATTAGTGTTGTTTTTGTTTGATGCAAAGTCCTAGATGCTTTCGATAAAAAAACAAATTCCTTTTCGTTTGATAGTTGGTTAGGATAGATAAATTTTCAAAAGAAAAATTTTAGGTTTTTCAAGTTCAATGGATGAGCTTGCTTGAACAATATTTTTTCTTTCTAAAGCTTCAACTTTCAAGTTCCTTTGGCCTCTAAAGAGAAGTTTTTTAGAATTTCACTCAGGCAGATGCTATATATGTTTTGATTAAATGCAAGATTTCAATAAGGAATTCTCATCTTTCGCAACCAACACTTTGGAAGTTCTACAAAAAGGAGATCCTAATTGGTTGAAAATGAGAAAAAGAAAGTTAGCCAGACAACCTGTTTGGACTACAAAGCCAGCAAATAAGATTCTTCAAATTTGACCACTCGCCTTCCATACTCTACAAATCTTCAAGCACATAATGTTGTCGACTTTCAGATGAGCAACATCATTATTCCTTTTTTTTATCTTAACGGTCAGAAGAGCAAATCAAATCAATCCTAGCATATTCACAAATCACAACTCAAAAAGTACAAACATTACATGAAAAATTTCTAAATAATAAAAACCAAAACTGTACCCTGAGCTGTCGTATCACTTCACGCAAGTGATTCACGTCATCTTGAGTAACTTCATAATTAACAACATCTTTGTTCTTTATAGATTTGGCACGTTGGCCAAACCTCAAGGTGTTAAAACTTTCACTCTTGCAACTGCAAAAACAACCCAAATAAATTTTCATTTCAAGAAGAAAAAAGAATGTTTAAGGTAAGAGGAGCCCTGCAATATTATATTAACCTTTAGGATGGAAATATGGCACAACCATCGCTAAGTTTACATTTCCCCTCAAGAGATTCTTGGCAATAACAAAGTGAGCCTCGAGTCTCTATATGGGATGTGCCTTTGTTTTCAAGTTTGAGAAATCTCAACAAGAATATTAATAAGATTCATGTACCACAATCGTTTTCTCAATAAGATAGGAAAGAGGACTCTCTTCAAGGAAGTTTGTCTAAAACTTGTATACACTATCTAAAATTTTCAGAAGCCATGTTGTTTCTAACATTTATTTTAACAATAAAACATGCAGCGATATCAACAAGCATTCTGATAAATAACTAGCCAATTAATTAACATTACAAAATAAATAAAGAAAAAAACTATTGTAAATATCACTGCTTAAAAGAAATTTGAAATATCTCCCACTAGTTTTCATTGGTTACCTGAGTTGTTAGAGTGATATGTTGATATTGTCTGCTTCCTTCAAGCACTCCCTAGTTGCACTTGTTAGCTTTTGTCTCTCGAAACCGAACTAAATCAACAAGATTTATTCTACTTGTTTAAAGGGACTTAAACCATTTGCCAATCTCTGCACAATAAAATGACTGCAAGCCTAAATTTTACAAGTACTAGTCCCTTGAATATAGAAAGGTGATACTCATGCTTTTCCAGTACTCTGATTTAAGAATTCATTGGCTTTTTTCGACAGTGCCCAAAACTGTTAGTTGTTACAGGCCCATCTTATACACTTTTTTTTTTCTTTTTTGTACTTTAATCCAATAATACCATATTCCAAATACTAGCAACATTATTTTAGCATTACCTTGGACCGAGATTCAACAACACAGGTAAAAGTAGTATGTGACCATGAACTCTTAAAGTTAACACGAGTTGCACTAGTTCTCCTATTTCATAAACCCTGCATAATTATTCTAAGGTTATAAAGATGGTGTTTAAAACTGTATCCAATTCATTTTAAAAGGTTAACCATGAAAAGGAATAACAGTGGAGACCACAAACTACTAAAGACAATTTTTCACATTACCATGATGGGGATGAAAAGTCTTCATGCTTTAAGAAGTCTATGACACAAATCAAAACTATAAAGTGTCAAACATTTTTTAATCTTTATTAAAGTTTAGCTTTTTTTGGCTTTAGTAATAGGAACCAATTTCACTTAACAAGGTCCAAAACTTGATGATTAATTTTGAGTTTATGATTTCAACCGCATACTGAATTCCGTTCCACCAATCTACAAAATTACAATATTCAAAATATAGAGGATAGCATACAAATTATGTATGGACATTTTGGACAACTGCAACTACTTTCTTTTAGTACGGCGGTTGCAGGGATAGGGGTGCTCTTAGCTGCACATATTAGCACGAGGAAGATAAAAACCTTCATTAGAAGCTGAGTAACCTCCATGACTTCAAGTTTGTTCCTTGACTTATTTTTGCTTCTTTTCATGCAAATCATGGGTTCAAAGATGTTAAATTTTATGATTTCAAGGATAATGAGTTTAGTAAATAAATGAACACAAAATCTATGTATTTATATAATTTTCACTTCCAGTTATTGCATATTCCTCTGAATTCCTCCCTAGTTATTCTAAGTAAGAAGCTTCAATAACTTGTATTTTTACAAGTTATCAGTTTACCTTTTGTTTTAAATATACTAGAGTTACTCATGTACTAGTTAGCCAAACCTAAAATGGAAGAGATTTTCACTTTTATACATATATCTACGCAATCTTCAGATTAAAAAACCACAACAAGTGTGTCTCATCACACACTCATCTAGATTATTCCAGAGTTTCAAGCAGAGTTTAAAATCCAAACTAGATATTACTTACAAAATAATTACAGTCTAATGAGGGATCTCCCAAAACATGAGTCCTTAGCATCTCTCTCGCTACATGTCACACCCCAATCCGCAAGACAACCAAAACACAGGAAGTAGCACGAATAGGATGCAATTTAGCTTGAAACTTTTGCAATTGGTCTTATTGCCTAGCTTATCCTCAACTCCTTTTTAAACTACCAAACGAAACTCAAAACGCAACGAGAGCCAACTTAAACGCCAAGTACAATAAGTAACATAACCAAAACTTACACTTTATTAATAACAGGCATTTAGTACAACACTTAACCAAAACTAATGACATTAATCAAAACTCTTAAATGTCTGGTAACTTCCTCAACTTGTTGCAAGCCCTTCAAACTTCTTCCTACTTGGCCTAAACGCCTGATCCTGGAAGATGAAATTTTAAAATGTAAGTCTAAAAGACTTAGTGAGGTTTTGTGAAATCCTTTTCATTATACCTTTTGATAAACAATTTTCGCCAAATCATACATTTTATCACCAATCAATTTATTAATAAACACATCATTTCGCATAAATCATCATCTCACATAAACACACATTAGTCACAATCATTTCTTTCGCCAAGGATCCTAAATTGTTCTCTATGCTTGGTCTCATTACCTCGCATTTAGACTACTGTATCAACAACATCCGAGGACATAAAGATTCGTCATTGCTGCTCATGCCGCCTAAGACAATCTTGTCCTTTTCTACATTTGCCGGCTTCACTCCACCATGTAGACCTTTTCTACATGGCTGCCTTAACATTATGTGCACATAACGGTTAGCTCATTTAAGGAAGTGACTTATGATTTAAAAACTATTTCTTAATCAATATCATAGTCATCAAATTAAGCTTTAAACAATATAAAACATGATTGAAATCATATAAATACTTTAAAAGAACACTTTGAAAGAAAGCACTCACTAAACTAAGCCTTAGAATCGAAAATCTCTTCTTCTTCTTTCTCGCGTAGCCTTCTCACGGAAACAAAATGGCAACACTTCAACAGTTTAAAATTTCCAAAAAATCCCCCTTACTTATTGACCCAAATCCTTTATTTATACTACTCTTTAACCTGGATTAGTCGTCCTCAAATCCTTGTCCAATTGTCAGCTCCTACTTAAAACTTTGCACATGTAAAATAAATATTTTAGCCATGCTTAAATCCTTAATCTTACATGTTAACTCCTGTCAAATAAGATTTGATATCTTTTCACTAAACTGTTCTTCTCGCCTAACTCCATTCCGCTAATAGTTTTAACCGCTTAACATAACTTTTGATGATTTTGTCGCAATAACTCCTTTTGCGGACTACACATCTTTTCTCGTGAAGACTCTTTCTATTCTGAACATTTAGACTTGTAGAACTTACCGCCAATCCTTCTTTTCTCAAAACTTTCTCGCGAACTAACTTCTTAATCGCAAAACTTATACTTACCATATAAAATTTTATCACTTAAACTTTTTCGCGGATTGATTCAAACGCCAACTTCTTATCCCAAAGTCGTATTTTCAAATGCCTCCTCTTATACAAAACACAAATTCCAAAATATTTAGCCAAATTTTACTTGTTATACTCAAATTAGAAGCAGGTCTCACACTACATCTAACCACCCCGTGATGTAATACAAAAGTTAAGTATCTACATACAAAATGAAAATCTACAAATGGTGATGAGGGGGTTCAACCAATGCTTGGTCCATGATCTCTACCTGGGGGGAAAGAAAACATTGAAAATGTGAGCTAAAAACTCAGTAAATAGCAAGTTTTTTTAGAAGTAAAAACTCGTAAAACATGCTCTAAAAATGTGTAAACATGCATTGATAATGAAATAATAATTAAAATGGTATGATCACATAATACTATAAATCACAAGTAAAGCCGACAAACCTGTAATCAATTAAACCATGGCAAAGTGCCTAAATATACGGCTAAGAATAGCTCGCACATGATCAAGGAATCATGCGGCCAAACCAAGCTCACACATATTTAGTACCTACCACAATGACAACCTCCATCAAATCCGACCATGGTAGAATACAAAATACACGACTGAGAATAGCTCATACTCGATCCATATCCACGAGGAAACACGTGACCAGACCGAGCTCAGGCATATCAGTACCTACCACAGTCACAACCTTCATCCAATCCAACCATGATAGAATACTAAATACACAGCCGAGAATAGCTCACATGTAATCCATATCCACAAGGAAACACGCGGCCAAACTGAGCTCACGCATACTTAGCACCTACCACAGTAACAACCTCCATATTCGCTCATATTCACAATCCTAATATCTCAATCAATATTCATGTCCTTTCTTTAGTTGACAAATAAGTCAAATGTGATGTGGGGATCTAAAACATTAAGAAAAAAAGGGTTAATGAATGATTTCATAATTAAACAAGCAAAAATCAAAATATGTTGTGATAACTAGAGTACAATCTATCTAACTAAGAATCATCAGTTTCACAACATAATAAAACACATAGATATTATTAGGTATCACTTCATTAGAGAAGAAGATGAGAAAAGAGAAATCAAAGCTGTCAAGATGTATACTTTCTCACGTACTTACTAAGTTGCATCAGAGAACAATATGTACTTATTTAAAAGCACTAAATAGCTTAAATTTAGTCTTGATCAAACCTATGACATGAAGCTTTATCAATGAGAAAGTACTTTCAGTAGACTTAGTCTATACATGGGGCTCCATATGTAACCTGCAGATTTCTAACAAAATACATTGATTATTTCTTTAATATAACACTAACAAATACATTCAAGGAAACAAGGAAGAGTATTAACTACATAATTTACCAAAATATATACTCCATTTTCCTTGAGGACCCTATAGTTTGTCATCAATTGATTCAACATGTAGTGGAACATCAAGAACGAAAATTTATACATAAAAATAAAGAATCGATAGAAAATCATATAGTCCATCACTGAGATTTACCTCCAAACTTCTTCAAGCATCCTAGTTGCATTTTCTCGAGAATTATTTTCACACTAAAATTAAAAGTTGCACACATAAGCAATCAAAGAAGAAAGGATAAACCTATCAAAACACTCGATACTCACCAATAAAGAGTCTAGGCACTTGGAAACATCACATAGAAATAGAAACAATCAAAATGTTGTGGAGAGAATTGGAAAACAACACACTCATAAGCACAAAAATACAAACTAGGAAACTAGATAAACAACGCAGGCAGAGAATTAGGAATCATATCATATGAATACTACACCTTTCTCAAGAACAACGTGGAAAGAGCATGTTTCAAATGTACT
This sequence comes from Cucumis hystrix, assembly GCA_025688845.1. Classification (NCBI taxonomy): domain Eukaryota; kingdom Viridiplantae; phylum Streptophyta; class Magnoliopsida; order Cucurbitales; family Cucurbitaceae; genus Cucumis; species Cucumis hystrix. The sequence continues at coordinate 19,907,035 of CM046893.1, forward strand.
CATATCACGAACATCCATTCTCACATCTGTTCGATTATAAAGGAACATCAATAAAGTATCATGAATCAAATTTAAAAATTCACATCATCTACGATACAATTCGATAAACAATAATATATATAATGCAATTCAACTTCGAACAAAAGCAGAATGAATTCGAATTCTTCATTTCAAGAAAATACAAGGGGAAAGAACTCAAGAATCATATGGATCACAATATTTAAATTACTAGAATCTAAATTTCCATGTTAGATATCATCAAAAGCAGTTAGGCCAAAAGTTAGTTCACAATATATTAGTTGACAGGAACTATATAATTAGGCACAAAAACATCCACGTTCTCATTCAACGTAGGCTGTTTTGATACACAAAAATATTGATATTTTCAAAAGTTAAAGCATATACAAAAAAAACATATTATTGTCTGAAAATAGCCAACTACAAAAGAGAAGTTCAAAATTTATATACAAAGTGTCAGCTGCATGAGAACAAGCAAGATGCCAAGATCTATATATTGTGCGGTCGGATATTAATTGGCAAGTACTAACAGCAATGTACCAAAATAAAGCTGTATCAATTTACCTTGCCTAGAACCAAACAGGATATGTAAATCTTGCAAACAAACAAAAAAATTTGAATAAAAATTGTAAAAATAAATTATATGTGTGGATTGTGATCTTTGTGCCACCCATCCATTCCTCCTACTATAACCATTTAAATCAATAAATAATTTTATGTTCAAACCAAAGTTGGACAACCTTTGTTAAAGAACTCCTTCCCAAAACAAATAGCATTAACCAACCTTTTTGAAGTTAACATGTGAGGATAAAGATTGAATCTCTGTATTTATGGTCTAGGGTACATTTCCTTAACTAGTTGAATTCTATTTCTGCACCAACTTTAGAACGAGTATATATTCATCAAGTAATTTCATGTTCAACTCAAAGTTGAACGACCTTAGTATTACTCCAAAGCAAACAATACTAACTTTTCCATTAAATATTTCATTTTAAACATCAATAACTTCAAGACGAGGCCTGTCAAACTTGGGCTTGCATGCTATGGAATAAAATAATGCAAACTAATAAGTGAACAATATTACGACATTGCAAAACAATCTATATCATTTTTTAATTGACCTAAGCAGCACCAACTCCTTCCTTAGCTTCTTTGAGCCGCACAAACAATTCACCTGCAGCCATTATAGCTTCAGTAGTATCTCTTATTTAAGCTTGAAGTCTCTTATTTTCATCTCTTAGATAGCTCCTCTCTCGCTCTCTTTCAACCTTAAATGCTGAAATTTCAGCAGCAATGGCATTTATAAACTTGGACTCTGCTCCCTTCATTCTTGCTTTAGAAGCTGCCCTTTTTACATCCCCAATTCCATCATGTATCTTTCTATGTCATCAGAGCAATTGCATGTGCTTTTCTTCCAAGTTTGCCTATTGTTCCAATAACCGTGCATGCCCTGCTATAGCCATTTGCATAGCTTCCTCCAGCTCTTTAACACATTTTTTTCTCAGCTTGACACTCGTTTTCTTTTATATGTTAACAACATGCTTGCTTCAAGTTGACTTTTGAGTTCTTTCGCAAGAGAGATCCATTTGCTCTCCTCCTCAGTCCAACAAGATCTCTCATGTTCAATTTTCTCCTCAACACTCTCTTTTGTTGATTCAGTAATTGCAACAAGAGGTGCAACAATGGTAGGCTCAGAATAAGTCAATTGTACAATAGAATTTTGCTTTCGCAAGAATGCAGATGGTGAATCAATGTAGTATTGCAACTGACTTCTTAAATTCTGAATCTCTTCCATTAGCACTTCTATCTCATCTAAGTCATAGACTTCAGGGTGAATCAATGCGTGTATGTATTAATGACTTCTTGAACTTTTTCAACTCCATTCGTTTCCATAGGACTTCACGGTGATTTTTATATTTTTCGTATAAAATTTGTACATTCCAAAAGTTAAAGATGAAATAATCTAGGTGGACATATCTCTATGTAGAAAAACTCAGACCTTATACTCATGTGCGAGGGACAATAGCTCCTCCATGAACTCCTTAGTCGGTAAAACACCGTCCATGAGGCTTTCAGGCAAAGAATTTTGTCTTTCTGGTTTGCTCAAGCACAACATTGAATTATCTTTCAAGCTTGTACTGTTGTACCTGTGAAAGTGGCCAAGCAAAGTCAAGCTAAATGAAGAGACCCTGGCAAGGAGGTATAAAGCACTTAATACAATTTTGAAGGAACATATATACCAAACGGTTGAGTTGACTTATATAAATGCTTCTTGTTGAAGTACACTTCAAGTGTCATCTCTCTTCTGATAGCCCCACCAAGAACTTTCTCAACTGCCTATAGAAGAACAAAAATTATTAACAACATATACACTAACCAGCAGAAAAAACAGAATTTCAACTTGACATACTTTCTAAGTGGACATGTAGACTTCTGTTTTCCAGTTTGAGAAATCTCGGTAAGAATATTAATAAGATTCCTCCCACTAAGTCTTTGTTCGTCCCGACCAAAGTAAATTTACTAAAAGCAATCAATCATGCAACATGCACGAGAAGCAAACATATAACCTTAAGTAAAAAACAAATAGCCATGCAAGTATGTAAACGATGTTTTTCAAACAAGTCATCTTATTTACGTTGCTCGATGCCTTAACAGTCTATCCAATCTTACACTAAACTTTATTCAAACTATCAAAGAGACTACAAACTATAGTTTGAGGTTAGGGTTTAACTAAGTTCATCCAAAAAAAGCATGTTTAGATAGACCCTCAAGTTTTGCTACTCAGATGCTAGACATGCTTTGAAAAGATGAAAAACACCTTAGACTTGTTTTCCCCCTACAATGGATCACGGAGGATTCCTTCTCTTTTCAAAGTCCTCAATCAAACTCAATGCTATGTTTAGAACGCTAAGAGTAGGTGGTTTGGTTTTCCCCTAAAGCTCTGATTGTTAGGGAACTCAACACATTCTACTTAACTCAATTTTTTATGAACTTTTTCTAATGCATATTGCATATGTTTTTTTTTTTTTTCGTTTTTATAGCTCTTGATTGTTTCACATTTTTATGTTTTGCATTTGCAGGCCTCTCTTTTCTTTCTTTAGTATTAAATGTGGTAACTAGGCATTGCTAGAAGCGGTGGCCTAACCTTTCTATGGTTCTACATTTAGTTTCTAAGTTTGACTACTCCTTTCAGAGTGACAACAAAGCCTCGTTTTCCCACTACTATGGATCGGGGAGTATTCCTCCTCTTCTCAAAGCCCTCAATCAAACTCGATGCTAAGATTGACTGTTCCGTTCGGAGGGCAACAAGCCTTCTTTTTTTCTCTATTGTAGATCAAGGAGGATTCCTCCTTTTTCCAAAGCCCTCAATCAAACCTGATGCTAACTTTGACTGCTCCCTTCGGAGTGAACACATGCCTTGTTTTCCCCTACTGTGGATCGTGGAGTATTCCTCCTTTTTTCAAAGACCTCAATCAAACTAGATGCTATGTTTAGTACGTTAAGAGTAGGTGGTTTGGTTTTCCCCCAAAAGATCTAATTGTTAGGGAACACAATGCATTCTACTTGACTCTCAATTTTTTATGAATTTTTTCTAATGCATATTGCATATGTTTTTTTTTTTTCTCTTTTTATAGCTCTAAATTGTTTCACTTTTTTATGTTTTGCATTTGCAAGCTTCTCTTTTCTTTCTTTGTTATTCAAGGTGGTAATTAGTCCTTGCTAGAATCGGTGGGCTAAACTTTCTATGGTTCTACACTTAGTTTCTAAGTTAGTCTGCTCCCTTCGGAGTGACAACAAGCCTCGTTTTCTCCCTACCGTGGATCGAGAAGGATTATTCCTCTTTTTAAAGTTGATAATCAAACTCGATGCTAAGTTTGACTGCTCCCTTTCGAGTGACAACAAGCCTTGTTTTTCCTCTACTGTGGATCGAAGAGTATTCCTCCTCTTTTCAAAGTCCTCAATCAAACTCGATGCTATGTTTAGAAGGCTAAGAGTGTGTGGTCTGGTTTTTCCCAAAAAGCTCTTACTGACTCTTAAATTTTTTATGAACTCAACACATTTTACTTGACTTTTAATTTTTTATGAACCTTTTCTAATGCATATTGGGATGTTTTTTTTCGTTTTTATAGCTTTTTTTTGTTCCACATTTTTATGTTTTTCAATTGCAGGCTTTTCTTTTCTTTCTTTGGTATTCAATGTGGTAATTAGGTCTTTCTAGAACCGATGGGCTAACCTTTCTATGGTTCTACACTTAGTTTCTAAGTTTGACTACTCCATTCGGAGTGACAACAAGCCTCGTTTTCTCCCTACTGTTGATCGGAGAGGATTCCTCCTCTTTTCAAAGCCCTCAACCAAACTAGATGCTAAGTATTACTGCTCGATTCGGAGTGACAACAAGCCTTATTTTCATCTACTGTGGATCAGGGAGGATTCCTCCACTTTTCAAAGCCCTCAATCAAACCCGATGCTATATTTAGAAAGCTAAGAGTTGGTGGTCTTGTTTTCCCCCAAAAGATCTGATTGTTAGGAAACTCAACACATTCTACTTGACTTTCAAAATTTTATGCTCTTTTTCTAATGCATATTGCATATTTTTCTGTCGTTTTTATAGCTCTTAAGTGTTTCACTTTTTTAAGTTTTGCATTTTCAGGCTTCTATTTTCTTTCTTTGGTATTCAATGTGGTAATTAGGCTTTGCTAGAACCGGTTGGCTAACCTTTCTATGGTTATGCACTCAGTTTCTAAGTTTGACTGCTACCTTCGGAGTGACAACAAGCCTCATTTTCCCCCTACTGTGGATCAGGGAGGATTCTTCCCCTTTTCAAAGCCCTCAATCAAACTCGATGCTAAGTTTGACTGCTCTCTTCGAAGTGAAGACATTCTACTTGATTCTCAAATTTTTATGAGCTTTTTCTAATGCATATCGCATATGTTTTTTTTTTCATTTTATAGCTCTTGATTGTTTCACTTTTTTATGTTTTGAATTTGCAGACCTCTCTTTTCTTTCTTTAGTATTCAATGTGGTAACTAGGCCTTGCTAGAACCGGTGGGATAATCTTTCTATTGTTCTACACTTAGTTTCTAAATTTGACTACTCCCTTCGAAGTGACAACAAGCTTTGTTAATGTCCACCCTTTTCTAAAGGGATCTAGTTAATTGTGGCTAGACAAGAAGAACCAAACTCGCGTTTGACAAGACAAAAGTGTTAAAATCGTCTCAACTTCTTAAGAGTACCTCTCTTCCTTTTTTTTTTAACTCTATCTAGACTAGGTTTGGACTAAGTACATCATAGGGAAGTCACGACAAAGTAACAAAGGAAGACAAAGCTAGAAATGCACCATGCACTTATTTATTATACATGCAATCAAACATTCACAACATACATATCATTTTCTCAATCAAGCATTCACATCTCAATAAGGTACGGCTAAAAAGGGCTTAAAACAAAAAAGACAGCAGCTTATTATCAAGTTTCAACACATATACTCATTAAAATTCAGAATTTCGCACCACAAACTCGAGCCCGGTGCTCAAAGGTTGACAATCATCCTTTTTATGCAAGATCTAAGTAAGCTAAGAAGCTATAATGCTCATTATTGTAAGGAAATTTTTTTGAAAACTTTCTAAATTTGGGCAAATTTTGAAATCCTCCAAGTTTATACTAAACATGCAAGCTAGGCAAGCTATTACCCAGCCCACTTAAATAATTGGTTTGTCCTCAAAGCTTTTGAAAATCAAAGTAATTAAAGGGATAAAAAATGAGAGGGAACAGTGGACTCCCATAGAAGAATCAACATCCTTGACTTTGGTTTGAAGCTTGCATGGATAAACCTCTTCATTCCTTTTTCATTGATCATTCATCCTTGTTTCTGAAAATCAAAGGAAATTCTCTCAATTTTATTTATTACTAAAATTAGGATACATATAAGTCTTAACTAGCCTTATAGCACCCTCCATTCATCTTCCCCTACACTGGCTATGGTATCAAAATGTTCAATTATGTAATACGTCTACAAACAAACTTGAAAACAAAACACATCATACCCAAAAACACGAACATTGCTTTAACCAAATTGGACTAGTTTCATACAATTGTTTTAAGGATTCGTGTTGAGAGCACTCACTCCACAGTGGTCCTCTCTTATCACAACAGAAGCAGCTCTTTTTACCCTTGCACTTAGTATCACTTACTATCATGTTTGTCAACTATCAAAAACTAACTCTTTTAAGTTATTAAGTGTGACTACAAAGTTATGAACACCATAATCTTAATTAAAACTTTTTAATAAACAAATGGCAAGTTACTACTCAACATTGGCAAGGAATTCAAAGAAAAAAAATTATATATACTCATTTTGAAGACAACTAACTAAAGCTACAACGTAACCATCAACCATTGTGAACAAAATGATATAACAAAATAATCAACCTACTAATCACAAAGAATGTATCCAATTCATCCAATCACGAGTATATGTTAGAGTGATAGAAGGAGGTGGAGAAAATGAAGATCCCATTGATAACCATTTGGTTTTAAAATTTAACTACGAATTCAAATGTTTACCTAGAAAAAATGAAAATTATTTTGGTTAAGACCAAAATTAAATAGTTATCAAATAAGACCTATGAGATTTGATATTATCAATCTTCACGTTGAACTTAGGATCCACTCTTTGGCTTTGTGCTGGAAAATTGGTTTGGAGTTGATCGTGAGCTTTCCATTGCTCTTCTGTAACCTGTAGGTACTCTTTAGAACTATAAGCTTGGCTTGCTCATGAGGAATCATCTGCTGTTAAATACATAAGAAAGTTCTCTTTCATAAACCCAGTATCATAATGACTATCATAACATTCGTAGACACGATGCATGACAGCTATCCAAATCTATTTCATGTTCTCGAATGGCTTGGTTTGACAATAATATTAATTTTTGTTTTCTGTTTTCAAAAAATAACGCTGCTTGCAGATATTTTTTTTTTCATTTGGCAGTCTACTTTTTCTATGCAGCTCTTTCCCTAGATAGAAGTATTGATAACAAATATTATGGATGATAAAAAACTTAATCTGCTCACTTGGTTCAGTCATTGAAAGCTCTTCTGCTTTAGGAACAGAAGGTGAGTTTAAAACACTCTTTTGCTTTGGAAAGAGAAGTTGGTTTTGAGTAGGTAGATTTGCTCACATTGTATGAGCTATTAACTGAACTCTCAACTTCACAGTCATCAACCTTCAACGATTGCTTAACTTTCTACTTGATCGCTTAGCTTTCAACCTGATATGACTTCAATCATTCTATAAACAATATCTAAACAAACCATTAATATGTACTAAATATGACCGCCTGCCTTCTGAAAGATGACAAACCACATCTTGTTTGACTTTTCTTTATACTAGTTTCCCTAGTCCAAAATTCAACAATGCAACTTAAGGAGCATTAAAAATGTACTGTAGTAAAATTCCATACACCTCCATCCCACTATTTCAATAATTAATGTACTTAAAATTCTATTTTCCATTTTCATATAGTCATGTTTTTCATCACTAAGGTGTTGCCATCTTCAGAATACAAAGAATCAAAAAAGTATTTTCCCAAAAGGAACTGACTAAGAGAAAAATTATGGAGAAAAAAAAAGCAACAAATATACATTCAAGAATTATTTCTTAATTTTCAATGCCAGACTGGCAGAGAATAAACTAAAAACTATAAATATTCATTAGCTATTTGCTATAGCATTAATATTTTCAAGCTTATCATAAAGCTATTTAAAGTTGTCAATTGTCATCTTTGAATTTAAATGTTCCTCGGTTTAACTGTAAAGACAATATCAGAAAAGTAAATAAAAATATTTAAAATAACAATAATTTATGGAATTTCTACCGCACATACATTCTACAATGTTATCCATATTATCTTAATTAATGTCTCAAGTGCACTAGAACACATGAAATTTACCTTGACGGACTCATGGGTGCATAGGGATTCCAAGCTCGATCTCGCATAAGTGTACTCATGCCATCATGAATGGGTGTTGCTACAAAAACAGATAGTAAAATATGAATAATTCACATAGTACTATTAGAAATTTAGAATAAAAACAAGAAGGCAACATGGGAAAGAGAACTAACTTTCAATATCTCTCATTGGCAGCATAGCAAGTTAAATGAAGATTTAGCCACAAAGTAATCCTAAAAATCTCTGTACTCTTAGCATAACTATAAAACTAATTTTAATGAAAGTATCTAACCTTCCAGACCCGCTCTTGCTTTTTCTAGGCAGGCTGGCTTCCTTGATCACATTCCTAATATATATCATTAGAGAATATATATATAGATGCTATCAACACTACAATATAATGCATTAAATGTAGAGTGTCATTTTTCTTTACTTAAATCATCATTGATGAGAAGATTGCATGAGGAAACACATTACTTGATCTTTACTATATATGAACAACATCACAAGGAAACGCATTACTTCCTTCATTACCTGATCCATTAGCAAGCGTTGCTGGTAAGAAGTAACCAACCCAAAGGCTCTTATTCACCAACTAGTCGTACCTGTAAGGATCTCCAAAGTATTAGTTATGTAGGAAAAGGTTTTTGGTAATAATTTGAAGTATGAAGATGGACTGATAACGTTTGAAAAAATCCTCACAAAATGTTTGGAAAAAGAAACTTATCTTTCATTTACCCAAAATGAAATTTAAGATAATGCTTATATCTTATGTTTTCATGAGTTACAATTGCTTTTCATCTCTAAATTTAAAGCAACATGAGTACTTAGTCTCAAACTAAAAACATTTTAGTTATCTATCCAATTGTGACCAACTTAGGTGCATAGTTCAACCTAGATAGATATAGTGTTCATAGTTTAACTTGTGTAATTTAACTTTCTACTATCAAGCTATAGAGAAGGTATTACATATCACATCAGTGAGTAGAGATCAGGATTTTTTAGGCAAAAGACAAAACATAGGCCAATTGACTTTAAGGAGGCAATTTAACTTTTAATACGAATTAACCAATTAAATGTAGCACAATTGCTTGGCAGTGGAGGGACAACTTGAATTGGTTCTATGTTTATGTTTCTGACGATGGAGCATTTTCTTTGGAAAATTTGGGTTTCCAAGGGTCTACCGCCCTTGATTCCTGCACCGTTAGGGCTAGGAAAAGGAGATGACAGTGGATCGACGAGATGGGTATCTCGCAAGTGGATGAAGTGCTTCACACTGGAGAGATAGGAAGAGCGAAAATTTTGAGGGATAGGAAGAGCGAAATGAAAATTGAAAGATAGGACGAGCAAAAGATTTTGAGGAAGACGAAGAAGACAAGTGAGCAAGAAAGAAGGGGAGAGGAGTGGGAGACTTAGCCGTTCAAGAAGAGGGGAAAGAAATTTGAAATGAGAGAGACCGTACATAGAGGGTTTTTAATAGAACAATTGAACAATAGAATGGAGCTTTTTGGAAATTTTGCAACTTTTGTGGATCGGGTTGACCCGACTCATTTTATGAGTCCATTGGTCTATTTTTTTTGTCGGTTTTTGTTCAACCAAGTAAATGTTTTAGGCCATTTGCAAATGGCATTTGGATAATCATAATTTTTTAAAATTTTAATTCATAGTATATGTAAATATAGGACTAAAAAAGAGAACTAATTTAAAAGAAATAATTTTAAATATAGTAATTAAAATCAAAATATTAATATATATATAACAATATTTAGTTAAATTAAAAAAACAAATGTTCTTCAAATTTTGTGGTTTGGGTTAAAAATATCTCTACACCTCTAAAAGTTTTTTAACTTTCAAAAATTATTAAAAAAGGAAGGTATTGGCATACTACTCTAAAAAAAAATTTAAAAATCAAACATTTTAGGTGAATTGGAAAATTAGGGATAATGGGATATTTTTAAACAAATTAAATAAATAGAGGGATTTTTTTAGTGAGAGAACAGGCCTCGCTTCTTTCTTTCTTTCTTTCTTTTTTTATTTGTTTTAATCCCTTTTGTTTTTAGTTTCTTTCTTTAATTTTTTTCCTTTATTTTTACCCATTATCAATCACATCTTACTTATTGAATTTTTCTTTTAATGTTTTTATTTATATTATTTATACTTCTCAACCATATTTATTTTAGTATCTTCGTACGTTTAATTCAAAAATGAGTCATTTTAGCAAAATTAGACTAAACATGCAAGCTAAGTAAGCTATTACACACCCCCACTTCTTTCATTGGAAGGAAGAATATAGTAACCAAGAACCCAAAAAAGTCTACAATGTTTGTCAAATAGAATATTTGAATTTTGGTTTGCTCCAAAACATTTTAGCATGAAAAAAGCCATGAAGCATTAGAAGAAATGGAAGACCAGACTAATTAGAAGAAGAGACAGGATGATTATGATTGTTTAAGTGTTGGTAAGATTATGTTTACTTCCTCATTCTTCCTTTTATTGAACAATTAACTCTCTCGAAATTGTTTACAATTATTTTTAGGTAAGGTTGCTTTTATTACAATAGCTTAAAAAAAAAAAA
>CM046893.1:19917586-19932419 GCA_025688845.1 Cucumis hystrix
AAAAAAAAAAAACTCTAATTTTTTTTGTTAAATTGATGTAATTTGCAAGGTTCACAAATATAGGAACATGTTAAATATACCATCTAATTATGTCGGACAACTTGTTTCAGTTGCAAAACATTAAGGGTGCGTTTGGGGGAAGGGTTGAGTTATGGAAAGGTTAGGGTTATGATAAAACTAGTGTTATGATAAAACTAGTTTTATGATAAAAAAGTGTTTGGGGGAAGGGTTATGTGAGTAGTGTTATGATAAGATGTGTTTGGGGGAAAGGTTCTGTGAGTAGTGTTATGATAGTATTATGATAAGATGTGTTTGGGGGAAAGGTTATATGAGTAGTGTTATGATAGTATTATGATAAGATGTGTTTGGGAAAAGGGTTATTTAGGTAGTGTTATGTTAGTTTTCTGATAAGATGTGTTTGGGGGAAGAGTTATTTAGGTAGTGTTATGATAGTTTTATGATAAGATGTGTTTAGGGGGAGTGTTATGTGGGTAGGGTTATGATAGTGTTACGATAAGATGTATTTGGGGGAAGTGTTATATTGGTAGTGATGTGATATATTTATTATTTAATTAATTTTTTTTAGCAAATTCATATTTAAAATCCAATAGTTAAAGTAATTGACTTAATGGATTGATTGGTTTCGTCCATATTGAACATGTTCTCGATTACTTGTTACGTTTGATTATCAATTGTGACACAACACGTAAAAGTGGAATAACAAGTGCAAATATACGTATATATATGTGATCAGTGCAAGCAGAAGTCACCTCTCTTTCTTCTCTCTCCAAGCTATTTTGAAAGTATATACGTATATACATATGTATGTATACACGTATATACATATGTATGTATATAATGAATAAAAATTAAATTACGTCACATTAATTTTACTACATGAAAGATTGGAAAAAAAAACACATGACTTGCAATATCATTCAAAAACACCAATAAAAAGCAGTTAACAGGTACAAACATAAAAAGAAACCATAACAATAGTCCGTGGAATTAAAACAAACAATCAGCTAGCGCCTCGTATGAGCATTGTGCAGTAGTCAAGTTTCTCCTCATCTGACAGTTCGAGGAAACCCTTCATGTCCGTTAAATTGTTCATTAGTATTCGATTACATTGCGCCCTTTCCAACCTACTGAGTTGAGGTACGACACGCAATGCGCGAACGACCTCTCTACGGACCCTGCTTTCATCCTCTAGTGCCAACCGCGGCCACTCTGCAATGAGCCTCAGTTGGTCAAGTTGAAGAGCCATGGCATCCTTAATGACATTAGTTGTTTTCGAAGTCTGCCCTCCCCGCTTTCGCTTCGAGCCGCTCGAGTCGTCCTACTATCGCTTCCTCGACCTGGTCGTGCGATGTCGTCTGGTGACATGTTAAACCTATGGCTGGACATGGAAGGAATTTCCATATCATTGAGATCCACGTGTGCAAATTCCTCAAACTCAGGAGGAACGTTCGATCCGACATCGGCAAAGGTCTCTGCATGGGCTCCCATTGCACGATCTTTCACGAATACATACGCCAACTCGTCGTAATATGGGAAAGGCTTATTTAGTAGGCCCTTGGCTGCAGGATGACTCTGCATAGGAATGAAAAATCAAATATTGGACTTGTTTCATATTGAAGTAAAAATTATATCAGTGTACAATTATACTTTTCACATACCCTCACCCAGTTGTCAAACAACTCATTCTGAGCAACGATGCACTTCGCATCGTCATTCCAACCAAACCCACTGCATGACCGGCCGCGCATTTTTGCGATTGCCTGGTATGAGCGCTTCAACATCTTTATGCGGCAGTCGATGTCTGTGGTCGCATGGACATTGCATTCCGGCAACATCGCCGCCATCATTTGCAGATGTTGTGCCAGATACCCAGGTCTGAATGTGCCATTTCTGACTTCCATCCACCAGCAGACACCAACTCTACCATACACTCCACGAGGGTTGCCTCCTCCTCCTTCGTCCATACATGCTTAGGAGCAAGTGATGAACTTGTCATACTGACAATCATACAACGATGCATACAAATCAGTATCTTCAATACACAGGAAGGCAAAATTATTAAAAAACACAAGAAGACAAAATTGTCTAATTCGTTTTTTTATACTGCATGCATACATTCAAGTGTACAGGAAGACACACCCAATACTAACTAAATACAAATACAGGAATACTAAATCGACACGCATAGTCTATTTGTTACGCAACTGCCATTGATTGAACATCTCGACAGCCAAATCATCCCTCCACTGCGTCCATTCGTTTGAGTTCTCAACGAATTGAATGCCATCACCTCCAATCGTCGCGTACGTGGAGTCTCCCTCGTCAACGTCGTCAAGGAAATCGACATTCGTCATCTCGCGGTTGATGAGATTGTGTAGTAGGCAACAAGCTAGAATTGTTCGACATTGAATTTGCACGAGATAGTAGGACTTGCCGCGGAGGATTGCCCATCGACCCTTCAAAAAACCGAACGCTCGTTCAATAACATTCCTAGCGGCAGAATGTTTCATGTTGAAGTACTCTTTCGGGTGGCAGGGGCATTTCCCGCTCCTCGCCACTCTTACAAGCTGTATCTTTGTCCTCTATAGGGAGCTAGAAATCCTTCTGCATTGGGATATCCCGCGTCGCATAGATAGTAATAACTTGTTACGAATGCGTCAGATCTAACTAATTTGATTAACGTTGTACGTAGTATATGTTCGAGGCATAAAACATTTGATTACCCTGAGGAACATGCAGCCCATTTGGTCGTGCAATAGCATCTCGAAGAATGCGCGAATCTGCTGCAGACCCTTCCCAGCCAACAGTAAGAGGTTAAAGTGACGGGAAACAGTCTCTCCTGATCGCACTAAGTCCCGCTGGATGACTCTATTCTTGACATGTGTGCCAATATATGCAGAAACATTGCAACCATCTCCTCGATATCGACGATTTTGGTCGACGTCAGACCAGCAATCGTCCTCAGTAAGTGACATAGAGTGAAAAAAGTTCGCCTGTCCATTCTGGTACTTTGACGACAATCGAGGTCGGAGGAGTGGATCATACGGAAGTATGACAGTTGTTTAATTTGATGTCTAATTTCGTACGGTGTATGGGTCACCCGCTTATTGTCATTCATTAGTGCATCCAACAGCAGTACTAACTGATTATGGGTGGATGTGAAGATAGCTAGTATATTGCGAATGTTTTGGTTATCCATTTCAGGGTAGCGACTACGAACCTCACGATCTATTTTTGTAACTGTAATGCTAGTACACCTTAAATGCATACATTAGAATAAAATATTTATGTACTTCTAAACTATAATTATGTAAAAGCAACTTATGCCTCACCAATATGTTACTAATATGGGTATGTACTATACATGACCAAAATGTTGTTCCAAATTCGTGCTGTTCAGTTTAAAAAGCGTGGCTAATATCAAAAGAAAACAGTTGGCAATTTTTTAAAAAACTAAAGTACAATGTGGTCATTTGTTTTTTATAGTGTTTGTGAAAAGTGTAAACCCATAATTGAGGCAAAATGAATGGTCAACTATATTATCTATTGAATTTTGCACGAAGAAAGTGTGTGACTTCCGTATACTGTTAAATTTTTTTATTATTTTTCCTTTTATTTTTGAATTTGTTTCTTCATATTTTGTGTTTCTTTGTTTAAAAAAAATTAGTTTCTTCCACATTTCAAAAAAATCCTCTCAATTGCTTAGAAATGCCTATGAAAATTAATTAATGACAACATTTTGTGGTTTTTTCATTCACACATAAATAAGGTTATTTACTTTGTTTATTTTCTTTTCGAAACATTGATGTAAATTATTTTTTTGAAGAACAAACTGTACAATTTTTTTTAAATTAAATTTATGGCAAAATAGCATATTTCTTAGTTTGGTACGAAAAAAAAAACAAATAAAATGTTATCAAATGGCATATATGTTCAAATTATTCTTTGTCAGCCGAAAATGGTTTTATTTTATGGTAATTTTTTTAAATAGTTAGTGCAAAAATAATTTTTTGAGTTTGAATAAATCCATTTCCATTTTCAGTTTTCATATTATTCATCTGTTTGTGTGGGTATACACTTTCTTTACGATATTTTTGAAAATCGAAGACAATTTTCGAAAACCGAAACAAATTGTGAAGTACAAAATGCAGTTACATTTTAAATCATGAAAAAAACAGAATTCATTATTACCCAATATGGTCACTAAAGTCCGAAGTACAATAAAGTATAATGCAAAAACATTAAACGACAATATTTGAAAATAAAGTAGTACAATAGAAAGCGCCAATGCCTCGTACCTCTGACAACTGAAGTAGGAAGTCGGATATCCTGCAAATAAAGTAAGGAAATTAGTGTCCCGACATAACAGAAGTACGAGTAAAAATAGTATAAGGATGAAGTGTATCGCTTACGTACCGTATTATTTGGAGGAATGTCGATGTCGAAATGAAAAAACAAGATTCATTCAAATGAATGAAAATTTAGCCCGTGTTATTTTAAAAATGTTGTGCCTCAGAGGAATTGAATCCGTTCGATATAACGAACTGGATCTATTATTACAAACATGAATACAAAAACAAGCAAAAATAGGATGTGCAACAAAATATATATAGCTATAGAAATGCAACCAAATAAGCATAAAACATCGACACATAAAATGTAGATCAAAGAGTCACGCAACATCAACATCCCTTAAAATGACTATGGACGGTGAACATGAGATGAGATCAAAGAAATCATGAAAAGTATGATATGGCAGTGCCTAAGGTTGTGTATAAGAAGGTATATCCTTCAAAAAAAGAAGAAAGTAATGGCCCACAAATATGCTTTAAACATAACAGATTCTTGTTAACATAGATATGGCAAAAGAAGGACAAATGGAACTTCAAAAGAAGAAAACAAAGTGAAGTTACATAACAAATGAAGAAAGAACAGAGGAGGAAGCAAGAAAAACAACACAATAAAATACAACAAAGGAAGTGCTATATATAGAGGGATAGAGGGTGAAAAAAGGCATCCTTTATTCACCCATACCAAAAAAAAAAAAAATATCTCTGCAAATTACAGAAGTGTACAGAAAAGGGGAGGATATAGTCAAAACCTACCACATTAAGACAAAGATAAGCTATGAGTAGACAAATGCACAACCAAGAAAAAGAAATGAACACAGATAGTGCAGTTTAATGGATGGATGGATGAGATTTGCTTAGAAATAAGGAGAAAGGAACAGAACAGACAGTTGCTTGCAAATAAAGATAAAAGACTTCACAGCAAACCAAATTCAGAAGGCATCTTAATTGCAAGTAAATGGGAACTGTGAACATAGTTAGTCAAATGCCAAATGAAATAAATATGTCAACATATTTGTGAGGGATCCAATTCAAAAAATGGTCGAAAATGTGTTCAGATTGCTAGGCACAGTAGCAAGAAGAAAGTGAAACCAACAAAACAAATTAGAAACATGGCAAACATGGACATATGTTGAAACAGGGATGGGCAAAATTGAAAAAATATGGAAGGAAATTAAACTAAGAAACAAAACTGCTTAGAAATAATTTTTCACAGAAGTACATAAACAAAAACAACTATAATTCAAACGACAAATGTAATAAAAAACATGGAAAACAAACACCATTATAATTTCAAACGGGATGCCCAAAAATGAAATAATGTGGACGTAAATTGAAGTAAGAAACAAAAGAACTTCAAATAATTTTTCACATAAGCACATAGACAGAAGTAATTACAAAAAACTACAAAGGAACAAAAGTAATCAGAAACGTGGAAAGTAAACAACAGCAGTGTAGTTTCAAATGAGGATGACCGAATATGAAAAACAATAGAAGTAAAAAACAAAAACGATTACAAATAATTATTCACAGAACAGAAATAATCACAAATAATTATTCAGACAATGCATAACTTTAATCCTCATCATCGGCGAAGGCAGAAACTCGAAATCCAACCACTAACCTCCAACCCTACCTTGCAAGAACATCCCAAATGCAGAAGATCGTATCCGTAGTGTAGAATGTGTCCAAATCTGAGGAAAAAAAATACCCGATCGGCAAATGGGAGTCCAAGAGGCAAGGTTGTGTGGAAGGGGAAAACTGAGTCGAATTGCATGTTCACCAAGAAGAGTGGTGAACATGCAAGCGCTTGAGTTTCGGAGGCAAAATGTAAAACACAGCCGTTCAACGAAACCGAAAGGGAGACCCATTTGTTTCGGAGGCAACACTATGAGCGAAGCCTTCAACGAAAATTGGGAGGACGAAGAGTGGGAGACAAAGAAAATTAAAGGAAGATAGCTTTTTTACCGAGAAGAAAACGACGGCCAAAGAACAACCGGAATACGTTGAAGATGAGTTGAGGAAAAAAATGGAAAGTTTTTTCGGAAATTAAATCGAAATCAATGTCGTTACAAGGATTGAAGAGAGGGGATGATTTTGTGTGGAGATTGGAAGGATTAAACGGGTTTAAGGATGAAGTGGTGTTGAGAGATTGAAGACGAGTTGCGAGGGATGAAGACGAGTTGAGAGAAAGTAAACCGGGGAGAATTGCGAATGGAAGACGAAGGAGTAAAGTGTGAAGACGAGTAATGGAAACCCTAAAACTAGGGTTTCCATTACACGGGCCCCAAACGTGGGTTTGGGTTATTATAACCCAAGCCCACAGTGATAAACTGGGGTCCAAACGCCCCCTAAGATACTAAAAAAAACTGTAAGAGATATTAAATCTTAGGTACGTAATTACAAAATATTAAAGTTATTTATTACACCCACTTGCAACTTGTATAGACTAGGCCAAACAACAATGGTTTGATTATACATAAACTACATAAATTCGAGCTTCCTAACTGAAGGTAAGATAAAAGGCCAAATGTCTCTTAAAGTTAAAAAAAACTTCATTTAAAATGTTTCAAATGGACTAGAATACAAGAAGACGGTAGTCTAAGCCATTGTCACTTGAAAATTGGAATACTATTTAAGGAAAATAGTTTCATAAGATTACCAGAATGGTACAGAAAATGAATGGCAACATTGAGAAAGAACCATCGGTCTGAGGATGCAGAATATTTCATGTCATCAATATGGAATGAGCACATAAAGTAAAAATTATTCTTGTGGGGGTGCTTTTTTTTTCTCTAAGCAATAGTTTGAAAAGGGAGCAATCCAGCTTACACATCACTTCCCCTACAGCTCAAGATGAAGATTCTATATTTCTCACAAACTTCTTGGCCTATCACATAACAAACAATTGAATCACAATGACTCATTAGATTACATGTATGTATTGCCTCTTGAAACATATTACCCAAATTGAAGCATGAGTAAACATACACTTGAAACTCGGACTTCCAAATTATGTATACATTTGGGGTTCAAATTCATAAACCTTAAATCCTTAATATACATTTCCCCTCATCTTCTTCTGTCTTCTTTCCTTCTCTCACTTCCACTTCCACTTCCACTTCCACTTCCACCACCAATTCTTTTTTTAAAAAATTGAACATTATGTTAGCATTATAACATAAAACTAATTTCATAAGTCAACTTATTGGGTTTGAAAAGTCAAGAACCAATCCAATTAAATCTAAACTTCTTAATCTTAATTATGTATTTTTTTTTCAATAAAAAATGACAACTCAAAACCACTAAATTTATAATTTTAGAACTTTAATGATCAGATAAATCTAAATTGAATTTTAGGTAGAAGAAATTGCAAGATATGTGTGAGATGTTTACAAGATGTTTGTGAGATAAAAAAATCAATAGTTAAAAACTCCATAAAATATGTGTAGAAACACTCTAAATCACATAAACAAGCATATAATTGGTTTGAAATTGAACATATAGATTTGAAAGTTGATGTTCGCTAGATGAAGAAAATTCTAACAAAAAAAATTCCATAAATACAATGTAGTTAAAAAAAAAAACAATACATATATATATATAAAGATATTTGATAATCAATCTATTATAGGATCAACCCATACACAAATAGTCTTACTCAAAATTTTGATAGTAAATTAAAAAATATAAATTTTAAACATGAAAATAAAATTTCATTGCTTATTAAAAATTCCAAAAATTTCAAAATTTGATGGACTTACTTAGAAAAATCTACTAACAAAAAAATCTCACAAATATATACCACGTAGTTAAATAAAAAAAAAATTTAAAAACTGATCATCAATTTTAATATACGTAGTAAACTAAAAATATATATAATTCAAGCATGAAAATAATTTTTTTTGCTTATTAAAAATCATAAAATTTTTAATATTTGAACTTTCAATTTAGTCTACCTAACAAAAAAAAATTCCACAAATACATTATATTTGAAAAAGAAAACAATGTATTTAAAAAATTTGACTATCAAATTTTATTATGATCAACGAAAGCACATCTATTAAGAAGAAAATATAATATATAAAACTAATGATAGTGTAGATGTTTATGCAAGTTAATTAAGAAAAAATTTGACTCTAATCTTTAAAAAAAAAAAAACACTATCTAAATTAGTACACTAAATTTTATTTACCTCTCTTACCCCAATCTATCAATTACCAAATTAAATACCAAAAATATATTGATTTTGAACGCTCAATCACAGCGAAAAATAGACACGAAAAAGGAAAAAAACTAATCAAATCTTTAGAATAGAACTTACAATTTCTCGGACTTTTATCATTTAGCCTTTCAGAATTCAATCAACCATTGAACCCCTAAACAAATTAGAGGTCGAGCAAGTGGCGTGAATAGCTTCCTGACGAATGAGGATTGTCCCTGGTCTTCTACCTCAACCAACTGCTACACCAATTCCTGAAAGAAGCCCCTATCTGACTGAAAACCTAAAATTGAACTAAAAAACCTTTAAAAAATTTACAGTTCTTTGTCCTTCGACGCAAGTTCGGTTTTGCTGCTCACAAGATCTCACAATCTCTAGTTTTCCTTGACATTACTTTTCTTTTCTTACGAGGATATTGGCATTTTGATTTAATCTAGTAACACTGAGATTCTTTGTCTTGTTCCTTTGTTGTGAGGTGAAAATAAAAAATATTATCAAAGAGTATCGAATAATTAGATGAAGGTTTTAAAGATTTAGAAAATCAAATATGCAAACGATTTTTATATAAATAAATAAAGGAGAGATTGAAAATTGGAATAAAAAAGTAAAATCCGCCAAACATATAATTGAAAAAATTTAATAATTTAAAATCTAAATCAAATCAAGTGAAAATATCAATCATCATAGAGCAAATTTGATACTCATTAAAGGCAATCTCGGAATAAGGAAAAGAAAAAGGTAGCCACAAAATCTTATTATTTTCTATTTTTGTTATTTGTCGGTTTAAATTTGCTATTTTCACAATTTTATCTTTTCTAGGGTGGGGCCAACGCCCAAACAAGGAGTGGACTGTAAAGCCCACTCCAATACTCCATAACCAAACAACCCCTCTTACTCAACACAAATATATTGAAGTTGAGACAACGTTGCTACTAATTACAATTTCTCAAACACTTTAATTGCTAGGCTCAAAAAATAAAATTAATTAACTTTGATTTTCTAAAAAAATTGTAAATGTTACAATTGTATGGTGGTAGTTATAATTATATTATCAAACTTTCAATGGGTAAAATCGAGCCCTCAAACTTCTACATATATTAAAATTAGACTCTAAAACTATATGATTGAGGTCTTGTTTAGTAGTTCATCTCGTTAGGTAAATGTTAACACTCTCTTTATCCTTAATTTTTTGCAACAATTAAGGTCTTAAAAATCAAGTGAAGTTTTGAAGAAAAAAAATTAATTCTTTTGAAAATTAAGTAAGAGGATATGAAATCATAAACACTGAAGTTGTTTAGAGAGGGAAAATGGAGAAAAACTTTGAAGTTGCTTAGAGAGAGACAACAATAAACGAAAATGGAATGGAAAAGAGGAAGAAGACGAGTGGACGAGACGATTTTCAAAAAAGATGAAGGAGGGATAAGAGACGTATTAGGGTCGACTAAGAAAGGGGGTTGAGAGGGGTTATCAGATAGTTAATGAGAGGGGTTGGAAGGGATAACCCACCGCCCAAATAAGGAGTGGGTTGTAAAGCCCACTCCAATACCCCATAACCCTCAAAACCCCGCGTTTGGCTCGCAGGTTCAGAATCAAATGCTTGAGAATTAAATCATTGTGGGCTTACTTGATGGGGTTTTGATACCTGGAAATTATAGATGTTTGTGTTTGGAGTGCAGGAATTGGGAATCTGGATTTCCGATACCTGTGTTTGGGGTGGTAGTTTTGAGGCTTAGCTATAATCTGTTTATTTATTATTTTTTTCTTTTGTGAATTGTACATCCTAAATTTATCATATAACATGTTTTAATTGATTTTTAAATATTTTGTACTTATAATTCAATGTCTTGACTTTATTGATTTTCATGACAATAACGAGAAAGTTTAACATTAAATAACAATAATTTTGATTACAAGGCATTAACATGAATGATCTAATTAGAAATATTACAAACCATTTACAAAATATAATAAGTCAAGTAAGAGTTACATTTAGTCATAATTATGGTTGTCTTCCTATGATACCATGCAAGATAATATTTAATCCGTTTTTGTTTAAAGAGTTTAAATAAAAATGAGTTTATTTTTTGAAAAAAAACATTTTTTTTTCTTAAGTCAATCCAAATAAGTCATAACTCTTCTAGTTTAAGTGACCAACAAAAATAAAAAATAAAAAATGTATATTTAAATTCTAAATTTTGTACGCAAGGTATAACATACTCTTAAAATTTAAAATTATGTGTAACCGTGTGTTTTAAAATTTAATTATGTGTCAAATATACTCAAATTTTTAAGTTATTGCAATTTATTTTCTTCAAGTTTTACTAATATTTTCTTCATACAAAAAATGATAAAACAAAGATGAAAAGGGAGGAAAGTTCTAATGTTCATTTATTTTTATTCTTTGAATCAAAATGTACCATTTTTCATTTTTTAATTGAGTAAACAAAAAAAAAAAATTTACATATATAAAAAATAAATAAATTCTATATTTATTCACTCACAACAATAAAAAAATTCACTAACTACTTTAACTAAAAAAATCCTATTTAATACATAAAATTATAAACAAATTTTACGTTTTTTTAGTCAAACCAATTCAAATTATTTCAATTTTAATTTATTTGACTTGTCATCCAAAAACTATAATAATGATTTTGAACACACTTTAAAATGGAAGTGAAAGTAATAGTTTAATTTGAGAACTAAAATAATTTTAAAAAAAAAAACTCTCAATTTACCCCATTTGTTATGCCAGTGGTTTTACAGCATGGGTCAAACATGGGTTTAGCATCAAATGTCAAGCCCACGTAATTCTAAAGGAAGGGGCCAAACAGCCCTTTAGTCCCGTTTGGTAACGTTTCTGTCGTTGGAATTTATGTCCTAAAACTCGTAGTTTGTAATCATATTTTATTCAATAAAGTCGTTATTGATACTATAATCTTAAAGTCAATAAACTAAGGACCCGAGGCTATTATTGAGTAAACTTGAACTTTATGTAGAGACATAAATGTGATAAATGTGGATAAAGTTCTAGTATATAGCCTAAATAGTCTATAGTATACGAATACGGTTGGGCACCTTATTCTGAGGACACTATGGATGCGACCTGCTTTGTAGTTAGTACAAACGATGTGATCCTGAATCGTTCATGTAGAGACATTGAAGTGGGGGCATCCAATGTAAAGAGTTTTACTTAAGACTGGAACCATGAAAATAGTCGCTTTTAGGTTATAACATTGTTGACTTTGATAAAACAGACTATTTCGTTTATAGATATCCAGTGTAACTTAATCTTAATCCTGAGCTAACTATGAACTTCTGTTCACACGAAATTATCCTTAGATCTGCATAGGTGTGGGCAGCTCAATGATGCTGGCCCAATAAGCCTCCTATTTAAGGGGTAAGACCGAGTGGATAGCTAAGGACATAGGGTGAAAGATCGAATTTTACTCTAGTTGCAACTAATTAAACACTTTAGTGATTAACTGAAATGAAACAAAATAGGGTTAATAGAAAAACTCAAAACCAAATACCCTTGAATCAGCCCAAGAACCCAACTATTGGGCTTGAATCGACCCAAAAACACACCAGGTTTACTACCAGGCACGTGGGTCAATTGAACAAGGTCAAACTCGGGTCGGTCAGGCAGACGTGTGCAGGTGAGCCGAGTCATCAGCCAAGATGGGCCATGTGGGCCACGATAGGCCACACGCGAGGCGGGTCGGACATACGCGAGGCGAGCCGGACGAACGCGAGTTTTTCGGGAGCTCTAATGTACTTCACCAAATTATTGTTGTAATAATTTATAGATTAGCTTAATTTAGGAGCCAAAACGAGTCCATTTTAGGGTGTTTAATTAATTATGCATGTGATGTATGTTTTAATTATTCTCTTAAATTGTATGTGCATAAAGTATGCCATATAGATTTAAAATCTCACCATAGGTTAACATGTTCATCTTGGAATTTATGTCCTGAAACTCGTAGATTGTAAATATAATCCATTGACCATTATTAATAAAGTGTTATTATTGTAATAATTGTTATTGATTATATTATTAGTTTTGTCTTAATAACCCAAATCCAATAAACTAACATTCTAAGTTGTTTAATGAGTCTTGAATAGTATGTAGAGACATACATGGATCAATGTTCGAGATCAACTTAAAGGGTCTATAGTATAGGGATAAGGCTGGGTACTTTATCCCTATGGATATGGCTCACTTTGTATTTGATACAAACACAATGATTCAAAGCGTTCGTGTAGTTGATATGCGAGTGAGGGTATCCTATACAATGAGTTTGCATAAGACCGAACCGCAAAATAGTAACCACTAGATGTAACTCCGTTAACTAGTTAGGTTTCTATTTCACTAGGATGACCTAGGTAACGTAGTCTTAATCCTTAGTGTATTATGAACTCCTGCTCGAGAGGGATTTTCCTTTGATTTGTACGGGTGAGAGTGGTCAGATCGTCGATTCAATAAGCTTATCATTTTGGGGACAAGACCGAGTCGAAAGCTGAAAACATAATTACACAAGATGGAATTCACTCATTCCCTACTTTAGGATAAGTAGATGAGTGTTCCCTTAAATGGTGTCTTCAAGTCTTGAACAAAGGGCTCTACCCTCTCTGTGACGCAAGAGGGGTTTCTGTTTATTGGTAGGACCATAAACAGGTTGTTCATTAGAGGAGCACTGGTATTTAAGGATTAGAGATAACCTAGGGGTAAAACGGTAAATTGACACAGCTGGTGTTACGAACACTCTCGAAGGACTAACTTATTGTTATTGGTCTATATCCGTAGACACAAAAATATATCTACCATGAGAAGAGTTCAACTATGAATCTTTAGTGGAGTGTACACACAGTTAACGAATATTGATTAATGTGGTTAATGAGTTTAGCCAATTAATCTCATATCATTGTAGCTTTTGATATGTAGGTCCATTAGGTCTCCTTCCTAGCTCGTAAAGGGTAATGAAATTTAATCATATTGATTGTAATTTGAAATGTTCAAATTTACTTTAGGAATTAATTTGATGTATATTGATACATAATAATATAAAGTTGATCAAACTTTATTAGATAAATTTAATTTATGAGAGAAAATATTTGAATGAGTTCAAATATTAATTTAATGTGAATTGGATTCATATTAAAATTATTGATTATGAGAAAAACTTATATTTGAATATGATTCAAATTTAATTTAAGTTAAATATAATATATTTAATTTAACTATTAATTAATTGAAAATTTTATTAATAGTTTAGTTTTAGTTAATTAAATCTATAAGATATTGCAGAGATATTCATTCAAATAAGATTTGAATGAAATATTAATTAATTAATTAATTATGATTTAATTATTTATTAACTAATTGATTAATTGTTAATTAATTAGTAGATTTGATAATATAATCTCATGATTCTCTCCTACTCCTTTTCCTATTCCAAGAAAGAAAGAAAGTTATAAATATCTTGCGAATTCATCAACAAAAAAATAGTCTCTCAAATACCTCTAAGCCTTTTTCCATCTCAATTGGTGCCTACAAACCAATCTCATCCCAGAGGATAAGAAGGTCTCCGACGGGTGGTAGTGTCCCAATTCGGTGGTTTGCAGATTTAGAGACATCAACAAAAGTAAGTTCTCTGTATCTTTTAAATAAAGAGCATGCTTAGTTTTTATTTAGAATTTTGATTCTAAATTTTTGCAAATGTACTGGTATTTGGGAATTTGGGATTTCCAAATTAAATTGAGTAATGGTTCTGTAAAATCTTCCACTGTCATAGGGCTTTTATCCCTTCAGTTCATGCATTGAAAGTATGTTATAATTGTTATAATGTATAGTATGCATGTTGATTAATTAATATAGAATTTAATTAATTTGATTAATTACTTAAATTAATTTTAATTAAATGTGATTTAATTATTAATTAATTGATTTATTTAACTTAATTAAATATGATTTAATTATAAGTTAAATAAATTAAAATCCATATTAATTAATTTCTTTATATAATGGTTATATATTGTTTGTTTGTTATAGTTTTTTCTAGTTCTTTTTTAAGTGTTATAAAATGAATTAGACTTTTAAAATCTATAACAAAGATAACTTGTTATATCTTGTAAAAATGGTTACAAGAGGCTCACCTGATTAGATCTTGTCAACAAGTCAGATAAGATGACTAAGGTTGGAGGTTCTTAAGTTGACGGTTTACGGAACACCTCCTGCCTA
>CM046893.1:19937517-20046028 GCA_025688845.1 Cucumis hystrix
TAAAAGATAGAATTGCTTTAAATTGTCTTAAATATGTGTTATGTAATCCGCTCCTCATAATGGCAACGTTTGACAACCTTTGACATCACTAAATCCCAAGAGATGCAAGTTGGACAGCCACCTCTTCACAAATTCTGCACACTTTTTTTGTCCCCCGTGCCATCTTCCAAACTACACAACTTTTCCCGTGCCATCTTGACTCCATTCTCTTCTTGACTTTTTGAACTAACATTATACAAAATTTTGGGTTCAAAATTCTTGACCTCTAGTTGTGCATTTGCAAGCTTTTGAACATGCAGTGTGAAAGCCTCTTGTATCTTTTTGCCTTGCTCCTTGTGATTGGTCCTTCAGGTACATGCAATGGATTATTGATTGAATCCACATCAATGTGTAAGAGAAGCGAGGTAATAAAACTAGTTTATCACCTACACATCGTAGGTTAAAATCCGGTATAATGGTTATGCTCAAAAGCTTCACCTAGATTTAGGATTTGTTTAAGTTTGCCTAAATAAAATCCTTAAGTAATAAAATACCCTTAAAACCATTACAGAACACTTCAGCTAAAGAGAGCTAGTGTACTTTTAAACCCTAAGAGTTCATACCGTGAGGTCCATGCAGGGCTTTGAATCATGCATAGGAGCGGACTCCCTTCGGAGAGTGTTTGCATAGATCATTATCAAGGTGAATAGGAAAAGTAGTTCATAGTAAGTGGTTGAGGGATATGTGACAACACATCCCACGGTCTCTTCCATTGGGTCACATCGTGAGATTCCTATAATGCGCCTGCTTGTCTGCCCTGGAGTGACGTTCCCTTCGGAGGGCTATGTTATAGGGTTTGAAACACCGTGAACTCTAAATGTGGATAGGGTCTCCTTGATTAGTTTTCATGTTGACTTTCCACTTTCGGAAGCATAATGATTCAAATCTCTTATTCGAAAATGGAGATAAACTTACAAGAATTACTAAGTTGTAAGTATATTCTCGACCAAAATAGTGATAACTAAATGCTATTGGAATATGAGATATTCAAAAGTTAGCATTTGGTCAAGATTTTCTTGGTTCAAAGGAGGAATAATCGACTACCCTTTGGTGGGGGTTATTCTAAACCTTTGAAATATTGTTGCAAAACTTTATAATGATGGGCACATTATTAGTTTTTGCTAAACTAGATTGGCTTATTTACTGATTGTAGTTTTAAAATGAATATGTTTATCTTTTCAGCATGAATAGCTCTATAGTTCAACTTTTAGCTTTCGAGAAACTTAATGGCGACAATTATACGGCATGAAAATCTCAATTGAATACAATATTTGTAATTGATGATTTAAGATTTTTCTTAACTGAGGAATGTCCTCAATCCCCAACCTCAAATGCTAACCAAAATGTTCGAAAAGAATATAATCGATGGATTAAGGCCAATGAAAACACTCGTGTCTACATTCTTGCCAGCATGTCAGATGTCTTGGCAAAGAAACATGAACCCTTAGCCACTGCTAAAGAAATTATGGATTCGTTGACGAAGATGTTTGGGAAACAGTCATACTCCCTAAGACAAGAAGCAATTAAACATCTTTACACCAAGCGAATGAAAGAAGGGACCTCTGTTATAGAACATGTCCTGGACATGATGATGCACTTCAATACCGCTGAAGTAAATGGCGGTCCCATTGATGAGGCAAATCAGGTGAGCTTTATTTTACACTCTCTTCCAAAGAGTTTTGTACCATTTTAGATGAATGCGTCTCTGAATAAAATAGAGTTCACTCTGACCACTCTTCTAAATGAGCTCCAATGATTCCAAAACCTTACCATGGATAAAGGAAAGGAAGTGGAAGCAAATGTTGCTGCCACAGAAAAAGAGTTAGTGGGAGGATCGTCCTATAAGACTAGAGTTGGATCTTCACAAATGAAGAAGAAAGGAAAGGGAAAGAATGCCAAGAACAGTAAGGGAAAGAAAGTTGCTAAAGGTAAATGTTACCACTACAACTAGAATGGGCATTGGCTGAAAAGAAAGCTGGAAGGAAGCACAAGGTAAATATGATTTACTAGTTGTTGAAACGTGCTTAGTGGAATATGATACTTCAACTCGAATACAAGATTCAGAAGTCACTAATTATATTTACTTCTCATTTCAGGAAACTAGTTCTTGTAAAGCTTCCAAAAGACGAGATCATCCTTGAAGTTTGGAAATGAAGAGGTTGTCTCGACTGAAACAGTGGGAGATCTGAAGTTGTTTTAATAGATATATCATACTTAAAGATGTTTTGTATGCTTCTCAAAAGCTTGAGAAATTTAATATCTATTCCTTGAGAAATTTAGCTCAGGAATTTATATCCTACAACTCATAGTTTGTAATCATATTCTATTCAATAAAGTCGTTATTGATACTATAATCTTAAAGTCAATAAACTAAGGACCCGAGGCTATTATTGAGTAAACTTGAACTTTATGTAGAGACATAAATGTGGATAAAGTTCTAGTATATAGCCTAAATAGTCAATAGTATACGAATACGGTTGGTCACTTTATTCTGAGAACACTATGGATGCAACCCGCTTTGTAGTTAGTACAAACGATGTGAACTTGAATCGTTCATGTAGAGACATGGAAGTGGGGGCATCCTATGTAAAGAGTTTACTTAAGACTGGAACCATGAAAATAGTCGCTTTTAGGTTATAACACCGTTGACTTTCATAAAACAGACTATTTCGTTTATAAATATCAAGTGAAACTTAATCTTAATCTTGAGCTAACTATGAACTTATGTTCATACGAAATTATCCTTAGATCTGCATAGGTGAGTGCAGCTCAATGGTGCTGGTCCAATAAGCCTCCCATTTCAGGGGTAAGACCAGGTCTAGGAACATAGGGTGCAAGACGAAATTCACTCCTACCCATTTTAGGGATAGTAGATAGGTTTTCCCTTAAGGACTAAATTCAAGTCTTGAATAAGGGGTCCCACCCTCTCATTGACTCGAGAGGGATTCGGTTTAAAGGTTAGACCTTAAAACAATAGTGGATCAGTGGAACTTAAGGAGCAAGATATAATCTTGGTGGTAAAACGGTATTTTAATCCAGTCGAGGTTATGAACAACCTGTGAAAAATTTACTTACTTATCATAGTTATATCAGATGGACACAAATATATCTATAGTGAAGGAGTGCAACTACGTGACTTTAATGGAATGACGCGTTAGTTAACAAAGGTTTATTAACTCAGTCTAAAGAGTTTAGCCAGTTAGTCTCAAATCATTGAGCCCACGATCTATAGGTCCATTAGTTTCGCCCTCTAGCTCAAAAGGAATCAACTTATAACATTATGATAGAATAATTTGAATTGTTCGAATTAGGTAAAAAGAGAGAAAATGATGAATATATTTGATATAGTCATCGGTTATAAGTTTCAGATAGAGTTTCATGTTTAAATGGGATTTAAATATTAAAAATATGAATATGGATTCATATTTGGAAGCTCGGAATTGATAGAAAATGTCAAAGTTGTAAAAAGTCAAAATATTGACTTTTGACTTTGAAAAATCAAACGTTGACCGACTTTATATTCAAATGTGATTTGAATTTTGAAAAAATGAATGCAGATTCATACTTGGGAGGTCAAAATTAGTCCAAATAAAAGGATAAAAAAGTCAAAATGTTGATTTTGGACTTTATAATTGTCAAATTACCATATTACCCTTGGAAGTACATTGCATGTAATTAACAAATGACTTCATACATGTGAGACACCTACTTAGTGATATGTCAAGTGTGGAGAATGGAAGCTCACTACATACAATTTTTGTAAATGAATTTTAGTAGTTTGTTTATAAAAGGAGTGGATTATTGCAAATGAATTTTAGTAGTTTTTTTTTTTTTTTTTGGTGAAATTGATTTTGTAATTTGGAATTGCAAAATCAAACATTAAAATCCTTTTCTCTCCACAATATCTCAAAGCTAACTTCTTCCTCCAAAATCCATCACTCTCTCTCTTTTCTCCACCATTCGAGTCCCACAACTCGATTCTAAGTCTGGAGAATAGCGGGTCAATGCTATTGGTAGTCCCGCCTTCAAATATGTGACAAGATTACGATAATAAAAAAGCATCAAATGCGAGTTTTTTTATTAAACCTATTTTGTTTCATTTTAGGTTTGTAATTCATATTAATCACTAAAGCATTTTGTTGCAATTAGAGTAAAATATGATCTTTATTCAGCTGCGCATGTCTACGTTTCTATCACCCGTTTCCTGTTTTTGTTTCTAATTTTTTAAGAAATAAATTTGTTAGGTAAAGTTTCCTGTTTCTCGTTCTTAAAATAATTGGGAACGTTTCTCCTTTAACTAAGAATTTGTGAGAACAAAAAAAATCAAGTTTCTTCTGTTCTGTTCCCATTTTTTTTTTCTTTGTTTCTCTTTTCCTCTTTTCTTCTTCTGCTACATCTCTGTTCTCCGACTAAGCATTTCTCTCTTGCTCTCCGTTTCTCTTTCACCTTTGTTCTCCGGTTAAATGTGTGTATTTTGTTTCTCTATTTCTTGATTCTTCAGCAAGTCAAAATATGGTCTGTCTCCTGCGGATCTTCATCTCTCTTAAAATTAGATTTCCATCATCTAGGTATTGTTTTTGTTGATGCATTTATTTTTGTTGCTGATGGATTGATTTAAAGCAAATCTAGAGGGTACCCACCCATTGTTATTTTTTCTTTTTCTATTGAAAATTAGAGGTATACTGACTTGGAGCTTTTCATTCAAACATCACACACGCAAAGTTAGATTAAACGAATGAAATTTGTCTATAGTGTATTGTTTTCACTAGTGAATTGCCTGCTAAAAACTCCATCCATTTGTACTGTGTTTGGTGTTGAGAAGCATTTTCTTTACCTACCATTTCTTTCTTTAGTGTGGTGCTAAATTTTTGTTGTCAACTCAATTGTGATAAGAATACTAAGTATTAAGATTGACCGTCAATGGTTTTGTTCATGGTTTGTTAAGTTTAGTTTATTTATGTAAATTTGATGGCTTTGTTGACACCCTTACAATAACTAAGTTTAGTGATTTTGAATGTTCAAAGTATGGCTTGGAGTGATGAAAGTTTAATCTGAAATTTATGATGCGAGTAAAGTATGCCTTCAAGGTTTTTTACTTCATTAAATTGTCACTTTCAGATGATTCATGGTTAAAGTTTAGTTTGAGACTATTTTTTACTATTTTGTTTTTCATTTTCTACTATGCCATTAGTAGAAAATCCACTAATATGAGCAAAGATATCTGAGGAATGAACCATGTTATCTTCTTCCTTCACAACTGTCTACAAAACAAAAACTATTGATATAGACTTGAAACTCATGCTTCTTCCATTGGTAATATATTACTACAGGAAACTAAATGATATGACAAAGGAAACTGTAGGAGAAAGGTTAGAACAGTTGAAGGGCCATTTTATGCTTGTTCTGTTTCCATTTTGGCAACTTATAAAATGTTTCCTTAGTCATTCCAAACTAGGTAAGTCTGTAGAGTTGAAAATTTAAACATCTTAGCAAATTATCATACTAAAAATTGATAGATTCTAGTTGAAGCATAACAACTATTTTAAAATCACCTCTAGTTTTGTCACATCAATGTCTGCAATGGGGTCAGTTGATGTAGTTTTTAGGCGCTCATATGGATAGGTATGTGTTGTTTGAAGATTCTATTTCTTTTTTCTCTTGCATTACTGTCGTTCAGTTCTTAGTTGAATCTAAAGTTTATAATGCTTAAATGAGGTTGGATTGCTTTGATTTTGACTACGTCTCTTCTTGCTCTCTTTCTTTTTTATCTGAAGTTTACATGCTTAAATGATTTGCTAAAGTTAGTGAGGTAAGTATGTCTCCTTTCGATAGTTAAAATGATTTTAATTCTTTTTCTTGTTGCAATATTCTTCACATCAAATCTTGCAAATTACAGTGAAACCCAAGAACAAGAGACAAGTGGTAAAACAAAGCAGAAGAAGATTGAAAACAGAAGTTCAAGGAGGCTAAGAAGAAGAAATTCGGTTGTCAAAAGAGGAATTAATGTTCAAAAAGGGGGCAACCGAGAAATTGAATGAGGATGTTGTTCTCTTTGTTTTCTTTTGTTTTGTTTGGTGACTATCAAGTACTTCAAAAATGTAACATTGAACCATAAATTTTGGAATATACCATCATTTTTGTATAAATTCAAATTTTAACTTTCTTTATGCTCTCTTTGTTCTTTTATATATAAAACCGTGGTGTTAAGTATTTTTTGTATAAATATAATTGTAAGGACTATATAGGACATAAATGGACTAAAGATCTTTTCCATCTCAATTTAATTTTTAGAAACTTTCATTCTTTCCATTCTAACCTCATATTCACGGTAATTTATAAAATGTTTAGAACGAGAACTTATACAAATGACAAAATATCGTTAAAGTCCAAAAATGATGTATTGTTAGTAAATATCGTTAAAGTTAGTGAAGTGAATTTTAGAGAAAGGAGTGTTTAATGTTTAATTGAATTAGATTATGAGTCGACATATATAACGTAGGGCACTATTAAGAAAACAAGAAATAAGAAATAGAAAACAAGAAATAGTTATTAAACACATTATTGTTTCTTGGTCTAAAAACAAAACAATAACTTTAGCAAACAGACCTTAGTGATTGTTTTGTGAAAAGAATAACCTCAGTGTATTTTGACCAATTTTTATATGATTTTGAACGAAACATTTAATCTATTTATTTTTAAATGAAATTTATATTAACTATGTCTTTTTGGTAATTCTAAGGTAACTTATTAGTTTCTATGGACAATGATATAGTATTCTTTTATAATGCATCAGTTTTTTTTTTATAACAAAGTTATTACAAAAGTTATAGAAATTAGATTTTCATTAAATTTGTAATGCTATCTCTTTTTATTTATATATATATAACAATTTAGCTCTTGATAACTAAAGCAGATTTGTAATATAATTTTTCTTTAAATTTCCAGTTTTTCTCT
This sequence comes from Cucumis hystrix, assembly GCA_025688845.1. Taxonomy (NCBI): domain Eukaryota; kingdom Viridiplantae; phylum Streptophyta; class Magnoliopsida; order Cucurbitales; family Cucurbitaceae; genus Cucumis; species Cucumis hystrix. Next base: position 19,944,511 of record CM046893.1, read on the forward strand.
TTTGTTGTCATGAAATGAATTTTACCTTAACATTTAACACCATTCTTACTCCATTCATTAGACGTCATGCTTCAACCTTCAAGCTCCTAAAAACAATTTTATCTTTAAATTTTTGTTACACACAACCTTCTCAACTCAAAATGCTAATTCATTGAAACTCAAAGAAACTTAGAAATATTAAGATGTCATCCAAAATTCAATAGCATCATTAAAATCATTCACTTATTATACTAAAGAAAACAAAGAACACACTAATTTTACATCACTGATCCTGAAATTTCACCAAAAAAAATTGAGACAGAGGGTAAAAAGTTGCCAACAATTAAATTCCGAAATGGAAAGAAACTAAAAATTCCAATGAAATCTCTCAAAGAAAAAACCTAAAACAAACCCATAGGATTCGATCTGTTTCTTCTTCATCTTCTTCCATTGCTCACTACGTGTCATCATGACGATCCAATTCGCGAAGCCATTTCTTTCAGTATTTGCATTTGATCAATCAGTAGATTCAATTCTTGCCTCCTCATCGCGAACTCCCCTAGACAAATCGGCAACACTTTTCCTCTGTTCTTGATATCCGAAACAAGTCTTAAACTATTCGAACTTGCAATTATTGTATTTATGTGTAGAAGCACTTCTAATACATTAAGAATACTAGTTCTTTTGAATGCATATTCGTTCTCCATTCCTTCCACGGCTTCAAGACCTGCCATATCTATAGTCACTACTCTCAGTCTTCGACCCAAATTCATAACCAACGTATCTGCTCTATCAATAATATCAATGCTCCAATCTTGTTTCTCTTCATCATTTTTTAAAATTTGCTGTAGGTACACAATGAAATCGTAGTATTTCAATATGACTTCCTCTGTTACTAACAGTGGATCCTGTCCTATATAATTGAAGGTGGAATCATCAGAAAGATAATCACAATCAGATTCTTGTTCATTCTTTTTTGATGATTCTGCTTCGTCTGATTCTGTGATTCTTTGTCGTTTCTGTGATCCCTCCAATACTTCGTTAGTCAGAAATATGTCTCTCTTTTGTTCTTGAGAAGTTGATGTGCCAATTTGAAGGTTGATATCTTGTTGTTGTTGTTGAATATTTTTGTTCTTGATGTCAGGCGCTTTGGAGTTGGATGAATTGCCATTCTCTTGATTCTCTTTGTCGGTCATCTTGTGAATATGGTTAATAAGAATTGTGACCCAAATCAAAAAAATTGAACTCTCCCCAATGCTGAATATTCTTCATATATATATATATAGACACCTTCCATTATCATTTCCCCATTTTCTTTTTTTAACACTAAAAACTACTTTTTCTCTATTTTATTTGTATATATTTGTGATTGCATGAGTTCAACTCTTACCTAATTTTCAAAATAATTATTTTTTTCCTTCAAAATTTAACTTCTTCATTTTTAAGACATTAAAAAAATTAAGGGTAATGAGAGCGTTAATATTTACCTAACTAGATGAACTACTACACAAGACAATAATCAACATATCGCAGACATCTCACACATATATTGCAACTTCTTAACTTGAAGGGATAGTTGCAAATATAGTTATTCAATTCAAAATAATTAAGTATTTAACAAAAATTTAAAAAAATTACAAATATAGCATAATCTGTCCAAGTCTACCAAAAATAAAAGTTTATCATTTATAAACTATATTGCAAATATTTGTCTATTACTAATAAACCATAAGAGTTTATTATGGGTAGAAGTCTATCACTCATACACCTTTTATCCCTCATTAACTTTAGTGCATTTCCAATTTGGTAAAAAAATGTTGATATATATTTAATTATTATTCCTAAAATTGCTACCCATTATAATTAGCCTAACTTGAAATACCCAAACTAAAATCCATTCTAGACTAGTTTTATGTGATTTAGAAAGATTCTATACCTGTTTTAGAAAGTTTTTTAGTTATTGCATTTTGTCTCGCACGGATCCCCAGACATCTTGCAAATATTACACAACTTCTAAACTCGAAATACTCAAACCTAAGTCGATTCTATATTTAGTTTAGGCAATTTAGAGAGGGTTTTATTTTTACACGTATTTTTAGCTAGGAAGTGTTTTAGCTATTGTTTTTCAACAGTCATCTTGCAAAGTATCCTTTAGTAAAAGTAATGATTTAAATAAAATTTGAACTCTACCAATTGCCAATGTTCTTATATACCTAAACAGGTTGGATGATCTATTTTATTTTTTTATTTTTGAAAATTAAAACTATTTTTTTCCAATTTCTTTCATCTTATTTATAAGTACATGAGTTCAACCCCTTATCTAAATTTCAAAGATTATTTTGTTGAAGAAAACTATACTTTTAATTGGTTTGTAAGACATTGTTCAAAAGCACGTAATTGATCAAGAAATTTAGGGATATATATAGAACGTTAACCAACTTAATTTTTTAAAACTAAAAAGAAAAACCAAATGATTATTGAATGAAATTAAGAATCATATAAGTTTGAGAGCTTAGTTTTAATATATGTAGAAGTTTAAAAGCTCGTTTTTAACTATTAGAAGTTTGAGAATATAATTGTAACTACTAATATACTATATGGTTTAGAGTAAAATAGTTGTGAGATGATATTTATATTTATTTGGTTTTCTTAAAATTTGATTAAACCCGCTAATAAGAGCTCAACTCAACTAATGACATCTCAATGTGGAGGACCCAAAGGTCCATGATTTAAACTGTTTCTATCTATTAGTGTCTATCACAATCTATCAATCAATGATAGACAATGACATTTAATCATTTTCAAATATAGCAAAAATTGAAACTATTTAAATAAATACATAGTTTCATTTTTATTTTTTTTTTGTTATGCATAAGAATTTCTTCATTTTCAAACAATTACACCCTATTTTAAGTTTGAAATTTAGTGGCTTGAGTTGTCATTTTTTTATTGAGAAAATACACTTATCATGTATGAAGTATAGAAATTATAAATTGGAGTAAGGTTTGGAAGTCCGAAATTGAAGCGTAGACGTTTACTTATGCTTGAATTTGGGTAATATATGTATTTTATTTTCCTTTTTTAGTGGCTGTTTGTTGAAAAGCATACCCTTAGTATATTTTGATCCATTTTTAGAATGACACATTTAATCTATTTATTTTAAAATGAAATTTATATTAACTATGTTTTTTTAAAAAAAAAAATTAAAAGTAACTTACTAGTTTCCATGCCAATAATGTTGGAATGACAATGATTTAGTATTGTTTTATGATACATAGTTTTTTTTTATAACAAAGTTATAGAAATTAGCTTTTCTTTAAATTTATAATGTTCTCTCTTTTTATTTATATATATATATATATAATAATTGAGCTCTTGATAACTTAAAGAAGATTTGTAATTTAATTTTTCTTTAAATTTCTAGAAATGAGTTTTAGCTTACATTTATTAACAGCATTCTTACTCCATTCATTAGTTGTTCCTTTTATCTTTATAAATCTTTTTGTAAATAAGAATGAATGAACATGGGTTACGTTGGCCGCAACAAGTGGTGAAGACAATGCAATAACTCATAATTCAAACTTCTAAAAGTGTCATACTATCATTTCGATTAAATTGAAAAGTATTGACATGTCAATGAAAATTCAAAAAACCAGTCACAAATTTTACATCAACCATCTTGAAAAGGCCAAAAAACTAAGAATTAAGAGATAGAGAGAGGAAAAAGTTCCCAATGAAATATCTAAAAAAGAAAAACATAAAAACTAAAACAATTCTATAAGATCAAATTGCAGAAAAGTAGTAAAAAGAAAAAGAGAACATTCTTTTATAATCTTCTTCCATTGCTTACTCTGTTTATTCTTCTTCTTCTTCTTCTTCTTCTTCTTCATAATCTTCATCTCAAACCTTTTTCCCTCAATACTTTCATTAAACCAACCAGTTGAATCAATTCTTGCTTCGATCTCTCAAGCTCCCTTAAACACATCGCCATCACTTTCCCTCTATTCTTGATATCCGAAACAAGCTTCAAATTACTCGAACTTGCAATTCTTGAATTTATATGTCGAAATAGATTTAATATACTTAGAATTTGAGTTTTTTTTAATTCGTTTTCCTTTTTCTCAAGACCTTCCGGGTGTTTAACAGATTCCATTTCTAAAATGAGTATTCTCAGATCTTGATACAAAGTCATAACTAGCATTCTTCCTCCAACAAGAATCTCAAACCATTTCTGCCATTGGACCTTTAAATCTTGTTTCTCTTCATCGTTTTTCAAAATTTGGTATAAGTAGTCAATGAACTTGTAGTATTTCCGTAGGATTTTCATTGCCACAAATAGAGGATCCTGTCCCAATGAAATTGTAGTATTTGTCGTTGATTCTGTGATTCTTGATCGTTTCGTTGATCTCTTCGATTCTTCGTTAATCGGAACTTTGCCGATCTGGTTTTGAGAATTTGATTTACCAGTTTGAAGGTTAATATGATCTTCTTCTTTCTTGGATTCTTCATTGCTGAATTCTGGGATTTTTGTGTTGGACGAATAATTGTCTTTCTCTTCTCTCTTTCTAACGGCCATCTCTTGAATATGATTTGTAAAAGTTGTGACCTAAATCATAAAAATTTAACTCTCCCAATTGTGAATATTCTATCCTTATATTTAGCTTCGATTATAATCATTATCATTTTTTATTTTTTGAAAATTAAATCTTTTTTTCACTTTTTTTTAATCATATTTACATATGTATAGTTACATAATTTCAACCCTTTATTTATATATATATATAGTTCGTGTTTCTCGTTTTTCATTCCTCTCCTAGTTGTGATATCATTTTATTTGATTTTCATTTTTTTTTTCTTTATAATTCCTAGTTAGCTCCTTGGTAGGGAGGCATGATTTTCAATATTGATAATTATGTTTTTTTTTTCATTATTTTATTAATTTTTCATATATGTTTAATATTTTTTTTTCATATTTAATTTAGTTTTGAATTTTAAATTTTTTAATATTTATATTTATGTATTATTTGATTTTCAAATTTCATATTTAATTTAAAATTTTCTTTTCTATTTAGTTGTATTTAATTTATTTTTGGAAAATTGTCAAAGATTTGAAGAAACATTTATTCTTCACATAAAGTTTTGTGCGATCAATTTTGTCTTTTAGAGATTTTTTTGTATACAAGGTAAGTAGTTTGTTAATTTTTCTATTTTTTTTTTTAAAAAAAAATTATTTTTTTTCTTTCGTATTTACATATTTAATTTAATTTTGAATTTTAACGGTTGAATATTTAATTTATATACTATTTTGATCTTTCAAATTTAAATATTTAATATGTTTATTTAAATATTTGTTCGATTTTACATTTTCAATAGACATTTGTTTTAAATTTAGATTTATTATTTTTAGTTCCTTCTAAATTAGTTAGAATTTTACCTTATATGAATTCTTTTATTAAAATATTCATTTTGTTTATCTTTAATATTTTGCAATCATAACATTGGCATAAAATTGAGATGAATTAGAATCAATACCATTTAAGATAAATGAATTGGATGAGAAATAATATTTCAAATCAAAATTTAACAATATATCATTAATAAAATCTATTGTAATTTGTTACTAATTTTGCTACTAATGTTTTATTTTTTTTTAATGAATTTTATATACATTTTTATTTTTTTACGTAATTAAAGTATATTTAAACTAAAAAAATAAGCGAAAATGTTATGAAAAATAATACAAGAAACAAGAAATGACTATCAAACAAAATTTTATTTCTGTTTCAATTTTTCAAGAAACAGTAATAGTTATCAAACATAATCTCGTTTCTTATTTAAAAAAAAAAAAAAGAAACAAGAAACGAAAACAAGAAACAATAAACAAGAAATGGCCGGAACGCAAACGAACCCTTAGGGGTCAATGGTGGTTGCCAATAGACTTAATTTTTAATATTCATAAGATAATAAGAATTCTTTTTTTTTTATTTAATGATGAGTGGTTACTTTATAAAAAGGATATAGTAATATTAATATTAAAAAGATAAAATATTGTCCTAATTAATATGAATCTTTTATCTATATCTTTCAAATAAGATGTTGAAGAGTTGATAAATTTTGTAAATATTGGAGTTCCACGCTTGGTTCGATACGCATTTTAATGGACATTCAATTCGAGAGTGTTCTCACTGGAGAAAGGTTTTCGAAGGTACATGTACCAGTTGATAATAAATATGAAATTGTGTATCAGTTGATAAGAAATATGAAAGAATAATAAAATAGTTGAACTGTGATCAATTAATTTAGAAGAGCTTGAGTTTATCTTCAAAAAAATTTAAACTCAAATTCATAAGAGTCTGTCTTTGACCAAGTTTTTGTTAAAACTTAAAGAGTGTCGTTGCTTGCTCATTTGAATCTTAATATGATCTAAGAAGCTGTCCAGACGTAGGTGAAATTTATTTGTTCTTTCTCTTTGACTTTAGCTATTCTCACATTTAATCACTTTTAAGCTATTCTCAAAGTTAATCATAGCTAAAGGATATTATTGATTGTCTTACTTATTTCATATACGTTTGAAATATCGATAGTGAATTTGACACCTTAAACTTCAAATCTCACATTGGATAGATTTGACCATCGCCGAATTTAGTTCAAGCTCAAAATATTGTTTTTTTTTATTTAAATAAAATTTTAATAATAGTTTAGTAACTAAAATAATGTTATTTTTTATTTATTTAGTTAATTTCAAATATTATTGTGAACTAAGATATTTTTCATTAGCTTGGATAAATGATTGATAAGATTTTTCTAATCGCCAAATATTGAATAAATTTAAGTTTTGAATTACTTATTTAGTAGTAATTTCTATATTAGTTATCATAAGCAAAATATTAGATTAGATTTTCGTTTGACAATCAAATGTTAGAGATAACTAAATTTTAACTAATAAAATCTAATTAAATGATATCAAATATTCTAATCATGCGATATATATCCAATATTCATGCCAAAATCTATTGAGTTTGATTTACACTTGACCTATAATCACAAATTTAATAGTTGTTAATGATTTTAATGGAAAATTATATCTATTAAATATTTTTTAGTTATTTTATAAACCAAATTTATTTTAATATAAAAACTTATATGCTATGTATATTAAATTTATATTACATCGGTCACAAGGATTCCAACGGATCTTTCCTCTAATTTTTTTAATTTTGAACTATTTTTAGATTCCAAAAATATCAAATTTTAATAAATTTTTAATATATGTATTCATTAATTAAGATTTCGAAAACAACATTTTAAAAATCTTTAATATACTTTTTTAGTCAAGCTTCGAAAATATGTATTTTCAATACCTGTTTAATATATTTATTAATGGTATGATCTATCTTTAATAAATTTTTAATATATTTTTAGTTGTATGTTTTATTTAACCAATTTGTATCATTATGGGTCCAAATCTAAGTCAAATTAACCTGCATATATGACTTTATTTTTATCTCAAATTTAAATCGGAGCCGTAAATTCAACGTTATCTCAAGATTGAGGACCTCTTTTTATCTCAAATTAAAATTGGTCATTCCAAATTCTTGTGCATACAAATTAAGGTACGGTAGAAACCTCATCCTTATTTCAAATTAAAATTTTGGCTATGTTTCAAATTTTATTTTATTTAAAAATTAATTTTAAAATTTTATTCTCAATTCAAATTAAATTGCAGATAAAATCTTGAACCTTTTTTCAAATTAATTAAGGTTTGACCATATTCCAACCCTTATTTCAAATTTGAATCAAACTCATGTACTAAATTCATAGTTTGATTAATTTGATATGTTGAATTGAGCAAAAAAATATGCTTGTATTTTGACTTCAAATTTATCTTTTTAGAGATTCGCACTCACCCATATACATGCATAAATCTTGAAAAGGGACATTTGCTAAATAGAAAATTTTTTACACCAATCACAAATTGTCATATTATTTACTAATTAATGATGAAAAGTATAAATAATTGAATTTGGGACTAATTAAAAAATTAACATTGTTCGCACGAGATTTCCAGAAAAATTTGATTTGTTGTGTTGAACTTGAGTTGATGTTGTATTTTTGTTGATTTGATTCAATGTGATTCGATCTCTAGAATTTGATCCTCTGATTCTCTTTCGATTGAATGCTTGCGTATGCTTGATTTGAGGAAGCGGAGTACGTGATGTTCTTGAAGTTGGAATGTTGGAAGAAAGTTTGTATATTCAAAGAACTTTAATCTTTGAGTGAAGTTGAAGTTTTGGAAGAAAGCTTGTATCTTCAAAGTAACTTTATGGTCAACTTTTGGAGTTCAGAGAGTCTTCTAGCTCTTGGAAGAATTCAAAATTTTCAACTTTTACAAATGAGGAGAACCCCTTTATTTATCTTTCTCTGGTGGGCTTTATGGGCTTAAGCCTGGTTGGTTCATGGACCAAACCCATGGGCTTAACTATATAGATATGGGTCATATTTACCCTTTAGACTCAATTAAGTTTATTTTTGGACCCAATTGAACTTAACCCAAGTAAATAATATTTAATTGAACCAAAATAATTAATTTGATCCAACGGTTATGATGAAAATATGTGGCATTATCAGAATTGATCCATTTATGTTTTCAATTTGAATTTGGGACAATCAATTTTTTAATTAGTTCCAAATTCAATTATTTGGACTTTTCACCATTAATTTAAAAAATGATGTGGCAATTAGTCTCAAAATTTTCTATTCAACATACATGTGTCCCAAATTAAAATTGAAAACGTAAATTGATTGGGTCAATTTTGATAATGCCACATGCTTTCATCATAACCGTTGGATCAAGTTAATTATTTTGGTTCAATTAAATATTATTTACTTATGCTAAGTTCAATTGTGCCAAAAAAATAATCTTAATTGAGTCAAAAGACTAAATATGATCCAAATCTATGTAGTTGAGCTCATGTGTCTGGTCCATAGACCAACTAGGCTCAAGTCCATAAAACTCACCAGAGAACTCTATAAATAGATGAGTTATTAGAAACCGCTTTCTTCCAATACTCCAATTTCAAGAATATCACGTGCTCTGAGATCGAACCACGTGAACCAATCAATTTCCGAAAATCATGTTCATGTTTTTCTCTTTAGAGATGTGGGAGAGCTCATGTTTTTCTCTTCAGAGATGTAGGAGAGCTGTTGATTGAAGTGTGAAGATAGTAGAGGTTGAGAATGAAGAAGAGTGAAAGCTGATATTTCCTTGCCTGGGGTATTAGCTTTCAATCTGTAATTTCATTAACTTCATTTGTAAGTGTTTAAAATATCCCTAAGTTCAAATATTTGAACATTGGGTTATAAAACGAGAGTATTTTTTACCATTATTTTTTAAAATAGTTTTTCAAATTTTGCTATATATATTTGCTATTTATCCCATCTTTGAATTTTGTCCAATTTGAGTCTTCCACCTTTCTGAACAAAATTCCAAACAAGAGACCCAATAAAACCTCCTCCGACGAACAGGTGAAGGCTAAAAATATAAATTGGTAAGCCCCATGCAGTCTCAAATTCTTCAAAAGAGTGAGATTCCAAGATGAAAGGAGGGAACAAAAAGAATGAGACTTTCGTTATGGTCATTATTTCAATTTCATGAATAAAATGATCCTTTCCATATAAAATTTCAATCCCTAAATATGGAGATTCACATTAACTATCTTGCTCTCTCTACAACAGATCACGCACTTTTCGAATTCCCTTTTTGAAACTGCATGGGAGGGATTACAAACAAAGTGAGGCCCCACAAGATACGCACCTGCCACGTAAACCAAATAACAGCGTGGACCAATCACCTTTAATAAATAATAACGTCAACCAATCAATTACATTAGTTACCGTGTACTCCACCACATATGATCCCTGGTGGTCTTGATCTCCGTTGCTACCTTGGTGACAAAGTATCAGAGATTAAAGAGTAAGAACAGTTCCTCTTTGAAATTTCAGAAAATTTTGAGACGTTGGCGTTTCATTCGTTCTTCTGTTTCTCTACTTTCCGTTTCAATGGCGGTTCTGCAGGGTACGGGGAGGAAGAGGAAACGGAAACGGAGAACTCAAAGAAGGCTTGTGGTTGATGAAAAAGTTGAGGTAATGTGATTTCGTAAAGCCTTTTTTTTATGTTTTAAGTTTTGGGATTCGAAATTAAGGGTACGTTTTGAGAGTAGTTTATTGCTGTACGCATTCCCTTTTTTTGTTCGTTTGTTTTTTTCGAACTTCATTTCATAAGTTTTCAGGGTAACAATGTTTTTTTTTTTCTTTTTTCTTTGGGTTTTATATTATATATGTAGTGTTTTTTCTTTTTCTTCTTCTTCTGTTTTTTTTTTTTTTTTTTTTTGTGAAAGAGATTGGGTATTTTTCTTTGTTTATGAATTTGTTACATTATGAACCTGATTTATGGCAGGTGAGGAGTTTGGAAGACGGGTTTCTGGGCTCTTGGCATGGTGGGATTGTTGTTGCGTGTGATAATGGAGTTCGTCTCGTGAAGTATGATCATCTTCTTCGGGATGATGGTTCTGGTTTTCTTGTTGATACTATTTCCGTTTCGTCTAGTTTAGACGATGTTAATTTCTTCTGTGGGAATGCGGATGTTCGAGGGAATTTACGGCCAATACCCTCTACTCTTGATTTTGGAAAGTGGGATTTGCTTTATGGATTGTGCGTTGATGTGAATTACCAGGACGCTTGGTGGGAAGGTGTTATTTTTGATCACGAAGATGGGTCTGAAGAGAGGAAAGTTTTCTTTCCAGATTTGGGAGATGAGTTGACTGTTGGAATTGAAACAATGCGTATTACTCAGGATTGGGACGAGGTTACTGGGAATTGGCAGAGACGTGGGACTTGGTCGTTTCTTGAGTTTATTGACCAATGTGAGCAAGAATCCTATATTCCTGTTTCTTTGAAGCAAATATGGTATGAAGTACGGGGAAAAGTAGATTTCATGAAGATTAAAGAGTGGACTTCTCCCATGAATGATTTGTGGAAGGAGTTGGTGATGGAGGTTATTAAAGAAAATGTAGATGTTACTCTTAAGGAAATGCTTCGGGTTTTAGAAAGTTCCTCCAGTGTAGGATGTGAGTTAGGTGCTTCTTCAATTGATATTGTTAACGTTGATGCACTTGCAATTACAGGGGAATCTGAAAAAAGCAATACGATGATGATTAGGACTGATTTCAATCAGGAAAATGCATTTGATGCCCCTGATTTGGTAATGGAAGAAGTGCACACACTTGATAGGAGTTATTTCAATCAGGAAAATGTATTTGATTCCCTTGGTTTGGTAAATGTAGAAGTGCACACACTTGATAGTTTGGATGCAGAGTTACTGGATTTTGGCCCAAGTTCTATTAATTTTCATCCAGCTCTAGGAAAATCTCAACTGGATGATGATACCAAAATGAAAACCTCGAATGATCTAGATTTATCTTGCTACGATGAAGCATTATCTATGCTGCCTAAAGGATCATCATCTAAAGCTTCTGATGCTGAGGTACTTTCTGGTGCTAGTGGTTCCATTAGCCGTCAGCAACTTCCAATTATCAAGGATAAAAATGTAAAAAAACAGCTGAAATGCTCTGGGCGTGGAAGTCTCTTTAAGTGGGAAACTCTTAGTGCTACAACTCCTCTTGATGCTGTATCGTGCCCTGATGCTGTTACAGAATATTCTCTTTTGGGTAAAGAAAAGCCTACACAAGCTTTGGTTGAAAATGTTAAAAAACATCTTTTGTATCATGGCTGGAAAATAGAGTGCAGGAAAGATAAGCCTACTTTTAAATATACCTCACCCAATGGAAAGTGTTTCTATTCTCTTCTCCAGGTGTGCAAGATCTTGGAAGAACTCTCCGTTGAGACCCCCCCATCTGTTTCCAAAAATGAAACGAGAATCATGCAAGGCTCAGGCAATATGACACTCTCATCTCATGTTGAGCGGGGAGAAAGGAGTTTAAGTCCCAACAATTGCTTTCCGACTACTCTTGATGGTTCTGGTGTCGCTTTAGGACATCCTGAACTTTTGCATAAAGCTGTCATAGACTACTATAACACGAGTCAGTTAGGCAGTAATGGAGAGAAGGGTGTGGTTAAAATGCAATCAGAAGCAAGGAGGCATCTATTATCTTTGGGATGGGGTATGCTTGTCAGCCAAAAAGGCAAGGGAAACAGGCAAAGATGGAACTACACTTCACCACTAGGAAGAACTTGTACCTCACTTTCAACAGCCTGCAAAATCTGTTTAGATGAAGTGGGTGTCTACAAAAGTACAGACTCTCCTGGTAGAACTATGGAAAATATGTTTCTAATACAGAAGGCCGAGGTCCAGTTAGTGAGCAATAAATTTTACTCTGCACCTAGTAATGTATCCGTACAGGAATGCTCGATGCCTTCAGATTCAATTCGAACATTTTTTGGAAAGTCTCCTGGAATATCTCCATCCAAAAGCCTCATGGAATTTAGTCATGATAAATTTCAAAGGTGTGAAAAACTCAGGAGCATGACTAATGAATTTGATTTTTCATCTCACTTACCACAAAGCCAACATAATTTAGATGGTAAAGCATGTGAATCTGGCATCCAGACTGTATCCAAAAAATATTCGAGGCGCATAAGGAGTCCTGAAGCAGTTAAGCAAAAACTGTACAGGGGAAGAGTATCTGCAGGTATTAATAAATGTTCCGATGACATGGAGCATAGGAGGTCAATTCGTGTGTCACGCTCAAGCAAAAGAGTGCATGAGGTGGTCACGCCAGGTCCTTCACACCACAATCCTAGAACAGTACTCTCCTGGTTGATAGATAACAATATGGTTTTGCCAAGGGCAAAAGTTTATTACTGTAAAGGTAAGAGTCGGCAACCAATGGCTGAAGGAAGGATATCTCGTGATGGGATCAAATGCTGCTGCTGTAATAAGCTATATACAATCAATGGTTTTGAAATCCACGTTAGTGGTACTTCATCTCGGTCGGCTGCACATATGCTGCTGGAAGATGGAAAATCCTTGTTAGAATGCCAGATACTTTGCAATAAAAAGACCAGGAGCTTTAAAAACCAAGCTTCTACTTGTGGAAAAGGTGACTATTCTAAAGGTGAAAATGACTATATCTGTTCAATTTGTCACTTTGGAGGCACATTAATTTTATGTGATCAGTGTCCATCATCGTTTCACCAAAGCTGCCTTGGTTTAAAGGTAGATATACCTCTTCCTAGTTTCTTGGTTCAATATATTAGGAATTTGTGATTAGTTGACTGTGGACTATTTTAGGATGTTCCAGAAGGTGATTGGTTTTGTCCATCATGTTGTTGTGGCATTTGTGGCCAGAACAAATTGAGTGAACACGCCAATGTTGTTGATGGCCCTTTCCTCACTTGTTATCAGTGTGAATGTAAATGTAGGTACTTCATCTAAAAGGTCCTTCATAACATAAGATCATGAATATTTTTTTTAAGAATAACGACTTTGTCTGTTAATGCTTGGATAGTTCTCTTGTGCAGATCACGTTCAATGCCTACGGGGGACCAAAAAATTTGGAAGTTGTTCTAAACCTCATTGGTTTTGTAACAAACATTGTAAACAGGTGGGTTTTACCCCTTGGTCGTCCTTATTTACTTATTTAAAGAGTTGGACCATCACGAGCTTACTACTCCATGTATTTTATTAGGGTAACTGAGAACTGATGTCTATGATGTCACGAAAATTTTTAGGGCTCCTACTTCTCATTTAAGTATCGATTATCCTTGGCCTCATCCATGATGGAGAAAGAGCTTGCAACTGCATTAAGGGAAGATAGTGTTCTAATATGTGCAAATAAACTTAGCTCTTACCAAACTATATTCAGTGTTTTTTTAAATTTTGGGCCGGATATTGTCTTAGGTCTCCTAAACATGGTCAAAATGAGGGAAAGAGCAATTCGATACTAAACAGCAGATTAACGAAGTCTCAGATGAAATAAAGTAAGATTAAATCGACACTCCAGTTTTCTAACTAAAATGTATATTATATTGATTTCAGTAATTATGGTTATTAGAGGAATGAGGTTCTGAGAAGTGAGAAGTAACAATGGCTGACAGCTTTTAATAGAACTATGGAAACCTAGATGATTTGAGTTTATGGAATTTACTGTTTTTCCTACAGTTTACCTGCATAATCTGATTCCATCAAGAATTGGTAGGCAATTATTTCTGTGTTAAGTGTAAATAACATTATGGAAATCATATAGTAACTATTCTTATGCTTTCTTTTCTTGGCCCCCAGATATACTGGGGTCTTCAAAAGCTATTGGGAAAATCAATTCCAGTGGGTGGTGACAATCTAACCTGGTCACTTCTGAAGTCCCCATCTTCGGAGACTGATTATTTCAATCCTCCTCACCTCGAGACCTTAACAGAAAATCAGAGCAAGCTCAATGTTGCTCTCTCTGTGATGCATGAATGTTTTGAACCTGTTAGGGAACAACACACAAGGAGAGACATTGTAGAGGATGTCATTTTTAGTAGAAGGTAAGAAGTACTTCTAGTTAATAGATTTATTTTACATTGATTTTGCTTCCTCTTAATATATGCCGCCTGAAATTGGCAACTCCCTTTTGGTCTTATTCCTTTTTTTCTTCTTAAAAAATATACAAGAAAATATAAATAGGATATCTGTGCTTGTTCTATACGATCTTTAAATTTGAGAATCTTGAATTGGAATGAGAATTTTCAGGATGAAGACTGGTATTGATCAGAAGAGTACAGGACAGTTGTGGAAATAGATGGTTTCATGATCACAGCTATGAGTACTTTGCAACGTCCAACTGATTTTGTTGCTATGACTTGGCAGGTCAGAGCTTAAGCGGTTGAACTTTCAAGGTTTCTATACCGTGCTTTTAGAAAGAAATGAAGAATTAGTTGCTGTCGCTGCTATAAGGTAAGCAGTATATATCTCGGTTGTAGTGGGACCTTATTTAAACATTCCTTTGAGATGCTTTTCACTTTTTATTATCCCTATTCCCTATTGCTATTCTAATGTGGGGGCACTACCCTAGGGTCTATGGAGAGAAGGTGGCAGAAGTACCACTTGTTGGCACTCGTTTTCAGTATCGCCGACTTGGCATGTGTCACATTTTGATGAATGAGCTTGAAGAGGTAATTGCACTCTTACATTCATATGTTTTCCTTCATTTCCTTTCTTTTTTGTTTAACCTCTTCTCTCGCAACTCCGTAGCCCCTCTTTTCCCAAATGTCTTGAAGATGTACTTGACTTTAGTCAATGGCTGATAATTACTGCCATCTTTTTTGTAATTTGTAGAAGCATGATATCACCAAGTTGGTGTTTATTCGCTTCTTGGCTCGAAAATTATGATATTTCTCATGTATTTGACATGTATTTCCAGAGGCTGAGAGGACTGGGAGTTCAGAGGCTGGTCTTGCCAGCTGTTCCAAGCGTGCTCAATGCATGGACTACTTCATTTGGATTTTCAAAGATGACTGATTTCGAGAGATCAGAGTTTCTTAATTATACTTTCCTGGATTTCCAGGAAACTGTAATGTGCCAGAAATTCTTGCTGAAGAATACAGTTGTGCCTAGCTCATTATCAGGCAATTTATCATAGGCTTATTTTAAGTGAAGTGTATGTATAAACCATGCTTGATTATAATGTCAGATCTCTATCTCAATTTTGGCAGGGAAGTCTGAGCTTCATGATGCTGTCAACAAAAATAGCAATAGCTCTGTTAATATTTGCGGATCCAGTGTGATAACCGAACTTAATCCAACAGCACATACTGAGGAGAACAGTAATTTGAAAGAACAAGTGGAGTATGTCTTGCCCTCAATTTTAATTGAATTTATCATTAGTAAAATAAGTGTCCCATCTCCAACATAAGGGCAATCATCGTTGAACAACTATGTAATTTGATGTGATTGATTGAGCACTAATGGTATTTTGTTGGATTTGCTTGAGAAATTTTTTCTGCTTCGAACATTTATATTTCACACTAGTTTCTTCAAATCTGCTTTCTATGACCCTATTTTGCATTTAATTTTTTACAGAATCGCAGCGACTAACAACAGCCCCAGTTTGGTGATTAACGTGGTAATTTCATCGTTCTACCTTAACCAATCCCACCCTACCCCTCTTGTCTCTTACAACTTTGTAGGAAAAACATTTTGTTAATTGTTCTTCATGTTCTTAGGGTAATCTAAAGAACCATCTTCAAAACAATTCAACAAGCCACATTGAACAATTTCCCACTTGCTCAACCGGAGACTTCAAACGTCTCCAAGAGAATACTCATGATTATTTGAAGTATTACAGGCGAAGAAACAAGTTGATCAGTTGTTGATTGAAACTCCATTGTGGTATTGAGCTTGATGACGACAATCGCCCACGTGCATAACCCGTTTTCTAGCATTAGTTTGCGGTTTGGAATTTTTGTGAAACATATAACCCATTGTGGTTTGCGGTTTAGAGCTTAGTGTTTGTGTTCTCTTGTACAAAATAACTGCAGGACAGAATTAGGGAAGCTCATTTTGGATAGTTAAAGCCTTGTAGACATAGGGTGTTGTAAATATTGAACATGAATTATTAGAATTTTGATGGGGCTGATATATAAATGGTATATAAACCATATGGACAAACAGCTATTTTTGAAATTTTGTTTATAAAACGTCTGTAATAAAGTTTTTAATTCACTTGATAGTTCTTGCAAGCCAAAAATATTTGGTTCTAACTATAAGAAATAATTTGACGTTATTTGATATAAGATTTTAATGAAAATAAATGAAATCAAAGAAATCTATCAACGTTGATTGAAGTTAAAAAATAATATTTGAAGTTTGTAATAATGATTGATGGTGCTGTATTTTGAACTTTTTAAGGAGAATAGTATTTATTCTATTAATCTTATTGACTACTAGTATACCAATGTTTTTTGAAGTGTATTCATCATTATGGTTCATTTCGAATGTTCTTTTTATATTTATTGTACTAAACAAAATATTTATTGTAGCTGTCATATAATGGTTTTTTTATACTATTTAAAGTGGGAAATCGAGCCTACTTAACTTTTGAACTAAGTACAATAATATTTCTATAGTTAGAAAGGTAGGGTTAATAATAAAACAAACCTGAAAACGGATGGTAATCCAACTTGTGGCCATCCTTGATTTTACTTTGCAATTTTTGCAATCACTTCATATAATTAAAATGTACATGAGTACATCCATACAATGCCTACAAGGCAGAAGATTACATAATCTGAAGAATCTAACATAGATATTATATATTCATAGAAAGTTTTCATGGGAAGGTCTCATATTAATGACACTCTTCTTGGAGACCTTCACACTCTACATTGCTCCCATATTGTTTGTACATCTAAGGCATACAAATTTACAGGACATGATTTATCATAAAGCAAGACAACCCTACTACAATCCTATACTAGCTAAGGATTTTTACTCCCGGAGTACTAACCTCCATTCTCGGAATGCTATCGATTATCTTCGGTGGGGCGACGTTGTTTACACCATTTGCCTCATCCCCATAAGCTGCAGCATGAACTCCAAGTGCAGCTCTACCTGAAGGATCAAGATTTTTGGACCAAGCAGCGTCCCATTCGACAGCCTTTGCCGTGCTGCAAGCGATGCTTGGTCCTCCCGGAACAGTCAGACGAGCTGAGTTCTGTAAAGCCATACAATGTGCAAAACAAGGTTAATTGAATTTACTAAGAATGTTTAACAGTTATCACTGTTGTTGATGGAAGTAAATTACCTGTGGGAAGAACCTCTCAAATATGGTTCTGTAATAGTAGGCTTCCTTTGATGTTGGAGTATTTTGGGGGAAGATGTGTTCAGCATTCAACATCATTTTATCAGTCACCTAAAAGCATGTATTGAACATTCATCATCAAGCATATACACATAACTTCCAAAAGATTAGATTTCTAAACTTCATTCTTCAACAAAAACATCAAATGGGCTCAAAGGCTAAATAGGAAAGAACGCGTTTATCAAATTACATGTTGAGCAGCATGTGCTTTAAGGCCATCGATCCAACTATATCCAACACCATCACTAAATTGTTCCTTTTGCCTGTATAAAACATGCTGTGGACAAGAACAGAGCGTTACATTCTTATTGAAGTTATAGTTTTTATATACTACTAGAGGGTTTTTTTTTTCAAATACCTTGGGGAGATAAGGTTGTTGCTCATCATCGAAAGCTCTCCTAAGAACCCATTTTTCAATTCGACCTCGATCACGTTTGATCTGAAATAGATTAAAAGATAAAATGAGAAACAAGAAAGGACCTTGAAGATTTAGGGGAAAAGCTAATTTTGATAGATATTGTGAAGTTTATTTCTCTACCATTTTCCATTCTGGATCAATGGCCATTGCAACATTAATAAATTCCTTATCTAAAAATGGAACTCGAACTTCCAAGCCCCATGCTGAAGTTGCCTTGTTTGCTCTTAAGCAATCATACATGTGAAGTGCCTTTATCTGCAAAGGGAAAACAAAGAGGTTTCTGATATGGATGCAATTTCCCTCATCCTTGACCTTATGAAGATCAAGCAGTGCTCTTCATAAAATCATATACCTTGCGACAACTTTCACGGTGAAACTCTTCCTTATTAGGAGCCTTGTGGAAGTACAAGTATCCACCAAAAATCTCATCAGCGCCTTCACCAGATATCACCATCTTTACTCCTAGTGACTTAATCTTTCGTGCCATAAGATACATGGGTGTGCTTGCCCTGATTGTAGTTACATCATATGTTTCTATATGGTAGATAACATCTTCAATGGCATCAATCCCATCCTATTATAAAAGAAAATAAATATGTCAAAATTATAGGTCAAGGAAAGTGGAGATTGTATATTTGGTTGTTGAGTTAAGAGTATGTCATACTTGAACTGTGAAATGAAACTCATGGTGGACAGTTCCCAAAAAATCAGCAACTTCTCTAGCAGCCTTCAAATCTGGTGAACCCTGAACATTAGAGGACAAATGTTATTGCCTAAGAGAAATGATTCTCAATATGTAAACAATCAATAATTGTAGGAGCAGCAAGACTAAGAAAAAGAAACCAACCTCAAGACCAACACAGAACGAATGGAGTTGTGGACCCCAATGCTTGGCAGCTCTTGTGCCAGTTAAGTGACGAGCTGTGATAGAGGCAACCAAAGATGAATCAAGGCCACCAGATAGTAGAACTCCAAAAGGAACATCAGTCATCAACCTTTTGATCACAGCCTACAAAAATTTGCTAGCATGTAAGCTCGTTACTCAATAAAATTTCAAAAAGATGTTAAAAACTTAGTAATGTGTCTTCAAATCCACTACACTAATTCATACGTTCTCAAATGCGCGTCTCAAAACAAGTGGATCATATGGGGTTGATGGAATATCCTCAGAAAACCAAGTTGGATTATACCATCTTTTGAATTTAGCTTCCTTGCTAGAGTAGAGGTGACCTGGAGGAAAGGTCTCAAAATGTTCACAATCATCATTCAGACCTTTGAGTTCTGAAGATATCCAAACAGAGCCTGACATAATCAAAATCAAAGTGTATTAGAAGAACGTTTGTCTATGGAACTTCAAGACGAGCAAATGAGATTCAGAATTATTTCAATTACCATCCAGTCCCCATCCAATGTAAAGGGAAGTAATCCCAATTGCATCACGAGCAACAACGAAACTGTTGTCACGCGTGTCCAACAGCACGAAAGAGAACATTCCATCAAGCATGTCCACAAAATCCTCTCCATATTCTTCATACTACGTACACACCAAGAGATAGAATTATCATAATCTCACATTGAACGGGTAAATTATGGAAAATCGTATCATTTCCAAGAAAACATATTCTCATAATCATATGTATTAATACCAAATGTGAGATAACATCGCAGTCACTTCCAGTTCGAATTTTGTGGTTCCTCAATTTCTTCCTCAACTCCTCATGGTTGTATATCTCTCCATTTACCTGTTTCCAAGTAAAAACTTTTACACATTAACATGATAAGATAGCGTTTGTATTTGTGTACCTATTTTTCACCTCTCAAATCTCTCATTTGAAGAAACATAACACACCCATAAATTATAAAAAAAAAATAAAAAAAAAAAAACTTATAAATAAAAACCACGGATCTTTAAAGCTCAAGGCGCGCAATATACTCTTCTGAGGCTTAAGCGTGGGGTGTAAAAGAAGAAGCGCGAACTCTCCATACTATATATAAAAAGTAGTACATTATAGAAATAGAGAGGAAAAAAACTTGTTATCAAAAGAAGAAAAACCCGTAATTATTAGGCTTTTGACATCAGAATGAAAAAGTCCAAAGGTGTAGGTTGAGAAGTATCACAAAATTAGGTGCGGTCTTATTAAGGTGAGTGTTTGAAAGGTGCTTTTTAAAATCTCTTTTTCTGAAAAAGAGTTGTCAAACACGAATGTGTAAGGAGTTATCATCAAGAGTGTTTACACGAAAGTATATCATTACAAGGAAGTCGAAGAAGTTGAGGAGGCGTACCGTGACAACGATGGACTTGTCTTCATTGTAGAGAGGTTGATCACCAGAAGCAGGATCGATAATGGCTAAACGTTGATGAGCTAAATAGCAATCTTTGTGTTGGTAAAGCCCACTCCAATCTGGGCCACGGTGTTTCAATCTGTCAAACCAACACACATAGTTAATTAATTAATATCAATCCTGCTGCAATTAATTCAATTAATCATAAAAACTTCATTTTCCATCTCCAAATTGTTCAACAACATACCATCATACTATACGATGAGTAAGCTCAAGTCTACCTTTAACTTTATACTATCTATGTTTTATATATATATATTGAAATAATAGTCATTTTAGAAGTAGCTTTGTGTTAGCTTAAGCGTACCCTCAACTTATATTCATTATATTAGTCTTTCAGTCTACAATAGATCCAAGTTTAAGCTTCATCCATTCTCCGCTAAAAGTTAAAAGGTTCAAACTCTAACGCACCATATTCTAGATCCTCTAATACCATCCATCTTAAATAATAGATTCACCAAAAAATTAGTTAAATAAATCCTAATAAAAAAACCCAACCTGGTTGAGTTTTTTTTTTTTTTTTTTTTTTTATCTCTTCACGATTTAGAGAAATTTTTATTTTCATATTGTTGTACATGTATTTTCACGTATATAGGTTTTATGTCTATATGTATAATAGTTGGGTTGGACCAAGTCAACGTGACCTCTAAAGTTACCACCTCCAATTTTCTAACTCAATCCAACAAACAGATTGATAATTGGTGGATTTTTATTAGAGGTGGGCCTAATAAAAAAACATACCATTAAAAAAGTTTTCAATTTTTTTAAATTTAACCAATATGTAAATTACTGAGAGATATAAAAAGAAGACGGTATTATATATATAATAATGGCCAAATTTGAAAAAAAAAAAAAAAAAAAAAAAAAAAAAAAAAAAAAAAAAAAAAAAAAGAAAGAAAGATAAAAAGTCACACTTACACGTTTATTAGACATGAGAGAGAGAAAGAGATGGTTTTAACTTCTTCTTCTTTTTCTTTTTTGTCCTCAACACCATGGTTTTAACTTAACTTTCGAATGACTAAGAGTTAGTAATTATATTATTTTATATTATTTTCTAAACATAACCATTAGCCTTAAATATTCTGTTGTATATTTTGCATGTTTCTACCAAACTCTTCCTCTTCTTCCAAATTTCCTTTCTAATCCCTCCCCCAGGTTATTCTCTCTACCCCACTTTCCTCTATACAATACCCTCCATCATCTCTTCTCCGGCGCCGCCAACCAACCATCCATTACAAAACCCCTTACACGTTACACCAACGTAACATTTTTGCACTCACTCCCCTCAAAAAATAAAAAAAATAAAAATAAAAACATAATCTGGAACCATCCATCCACGATTTGTATCCCATCGTTGTTTTTGTTTAAAATCCAGGATTTCAACAACAATGTTAAAGAAATGAAATGCATGGAGAAGAATAATATATAAGAGAGGGGACTTGCCGGCGAGAGAGTTCAAGGACACGAACACGTTTGGCCTGAGAATCATCGGAGCAACCAAGAACGGCGAGAATTCCACACATTTTGAGTTTAAGAAAAAGAGAGGATGTGTTTTGTTTTTTTGTTGTTGAAAGAAATGAATGGGAGAGACGATGATTAAGACGTAAAACGATGGTTGGAAAAATGCTCAAAAACTCCGCTGCTAAGGCAACCAATTTATAACGGGATGATCCCTTCAAGACGTCGTCGTTTTGGTTGTATTAATCTATTATCCAGTCCGTATTTTACGTGGGTCCGGGACCACAGTCAAAGGTACGATGTACCACCACGTGTTTCCATTTGGTTCGTCTTTGGGTCCTCGTTTCCATTTTGGGTTTATCCCTTTGAAAAAGCTTAGAACTGCTGACTCAGCACTCCCTAGGGTTAAGAATAGTCACATATTATAAATAAAATAAATTTAATTTCAATCAAAACAAAAATACTCTGTTTCATAGTGATAAAAAAAAAAAAAGAATAAAATTTGCTGTCTTAGTAATGGTTGATGTGAGTTTTTTGAATACTATGTTATAGTGATGATCGTGTTGTAGACATTTATTTGTACTCGATTATATATTCTTATTTTGTGAAAGTTATTTCTATATCTTTAGTTTTATTCTCTAAAATGGTTGTATCAGATAATGTTGTCTCGAGTATAAGTTAAATATGTTTAGGTCATAATTTTACAAAAAAAAAAGATGAAAAAAAGTTTATGAGTGGATGACTTTTAAAATGTTATAAAATAAAATAAAAACCGAATAATTTTTATAAATAGAAAGTAAGTATTTATTTTTAAATATAATAAAATGAACCAAAATATTTACGAAAAATAACCAAATGTTTGAGTATTTTACTTTACCTACAATAATTTTTCACATGAATATATTTTGTAATTGCTTCATATTAATGTTTTATAATTATTTTACATTGATAATAAAAATGTCAAGGAAGTCTATAGTAAAGATGTTAAATGTAATAAATATAAGTAAAAAAGAAAAAGAAAAAGAATTGTAAAATGTATATGATTAAAAATCGGAAGAATTATGTAAAATTGAAGTATAATTGGATGAAATGGAAATATAAAGGTAGAATAATATATTTGTCAGTAAGTGTTAATAATGGAGTGGAAATTTGTTATTTTACTAAAAGGTAAATGGACGAGCTTTCAAACTGGTCCACGTGTCTCCTTTCTCTTGTTCACTTCACGTGAGTGATGTATCCGTATACTTCTGACGTTATTTGCTTTTCACTTTTTTTTTCACTTCTTTTTTTTTATAACAAACCTATTGAATGCATTTATCATATATATTTGTCAAAATTTGCAAAGTTTACAAAATATGTATCTTTTTTTTTAAAAAAAAATCATGTGTAAATTATTTTTTTAATCTAGATGAATAAAAGCAATAAATCATAGGAGCTGGTTGAAATCACATTTTGGTCCTACTCTTAAATTTGTTCAATTTTCCACTCTAGTTTGGTTTTTCAATTTTAGTTCTCTTATTTTTAATAAATAATAATTTGTTTACGAAAAGTTAATTTTCACTCAAATTGATTAAATTGATAATAAATTTTTTCCATAAACAAGTATTATAGACACAACAATTTTATTACTAAAATTTGGCTAAATTATAAAAAAATATGAGCATATTTTACACATGTCTCAAACCAAAGCAACACTTAAAAGCATGAGATATAGTCTACCACAGGAATTTGATCATGCCTTTTGGACCTGTTGGTCATCTAATTATTATAAGGTGACTTAAGAATTCTAGAGTATACTCTAGGCCAATTTTCTCTACAAATTCATCATTATAACTTCATACAATGCAACTTGAATTCGACTCTCGAACTTTCTCTAACTTCCACACTCTTTCACTCTCTTTGACTTAAACATCGGAGTGTGTCTGATAAACACTACACTTGTAAACCCTAAATTGTACTATTTCTAAGCCTTCCAACGAAACAAGTGGATGAGTTGGATTTGAGACTAGTTGAAGACTAGATTAAGTTGAAAAAGTAGTTCAAAGAAGGGTTAAAAAGGACTTTACTAAGTTATTAATTCATGTTATTCTTGGTCGAGATTGGTAATCGTGTCTTAAAACTCGAGCCAATCTTAGACGAGAATAACAAGAATTAACAATGAAATCAGGCAACATTATTGCACCAGGATGCCACAAGATAAGGATTTTATATGTATCTTAGGCCAATCTCGAGCAAAATCGTCCTCGAAATTATCCCACAAGATGCAAATGAAACGCAACAAATCTTGGGACTCATTCAACAAATCTCAAGGCAATTCATTAATCTTGGCTAAGATTCTTCATCTACACAAGTCTAGATTGATGAAATTGCCAAGATTCATCAAACGAAACCGCCTACATTAACTTAAAATCTAGTTCTATATCCAATTGCATATTTGCTCAAATGCCTCAAATTTCACAAAAAAAAAAACACTATAGCAGAACTTAAATATAGTCATAAACTATGAAATCATTCAAAGTAAATTACCTTCACAGATTTAAGCTTGAGGATGACTTTTTGAAATCTGAGCATGCAAAAATCAGTCAAATCTCTTTAATTTTGGGAGCAAATACGTTGCCTTAGCCGAAATGAGCATAGAGTTTAAGGTTTACAAATATAAAATGTTATGCTATTTTGGTCATTTGAGAATACCCTTTATTTTGAAATTTAAAAACAAAACCCAAAATCTCAGTGTCGAGTTCAATCGAGATGGACAGAGAAATGATGTTGAAATTATTTTTTAAAATTGAAGAAAAATCTCGTCGAGGTCGGTCAAAATTGACCGTGAAAAACAAATTTCCAAATTTTTTAAAAAATGTGCTCTTTATGAATGGTAAAACAAAAAGGTGTGTTACTTTTTGTCAATTCTCATATCTAAGAAATAGCATACAAATATTATCACAATTAATCATTTTAATTAATATAGTAAATTAGTCTAATTATCAAAATATAGTAAAATCACAACATACTTTTATTAACGAAATTCTAAAGACAATAACTAAAAGAAGCTCTTTTTAAAAGTTTAAAAATTAAAACAGAGGTTTGAAAAAGCTTAAATTCACGAACCAAAAAATAATTTAAACCTAATATCTAAGTTGTAATGAGTGGAAAGTTAGTGCAGCCACAACCTCCAATACACACATTGATCGCCACGTGTAACATTGAACAATTATGAATTGATATTTATGCCATTCAATATTCTTACCAATCCATAAATTCATTCACTATTTTACCAACCGACAATATTTTTTAATCTAATTTACTTTACATAATTCTTCCAATTCATTAATTTCTCAAGTACAAATTATTTTAGTAACTGTATTTCAGAAGGGTTTGGAGCAACCAAAGTTAATTATTGTAGTTGAATTATAATAGTTTGATGTATATTATTTTAGTTTGAGTTGAAATAGTGTATGTGTTTGAGATGTAAACTATTTTAGTTTGAAAAGAAAAGAAAATACTATAACAAATAATAAAATTCGACGAATAATATAAAATATTAAAAATTATAGCAAATGAGGATCATGAAATAGGTATTGTTCGTAGCTAATTTGCTTTAGTAAAAGATGATTATCATAATTATATAATAGTTATTACCTCAATGATGCTTCGTTGATAAAATAATTTTTCTTTTGTCTCAATTTTCTAAATAATTTTCATATTTTAAAATAAAAATAGTTAAATAAAAAAATATTTTTAAAACTTCTTATTTTTTTAATTTTCACAAATCAGAACTTGTTTTTATTTATTGTTTTTTAACAACAAAACAAGAAACCCAAAACAAAAATATATAAATTTCTTATGCATGTAGATGGTTGATGGAAAATCTATTATTTTTTGTAAACTATAAAGATTCAATTGTTACTGACAAAACTTGAAAATTAAAGAATTTTCTCCATGTAAGTTGGTTATTTATTATTATTTTTTTACAAATGTTACACATTAAAATATTAAAATATAGAGAATAAATTGTTACCCATTTAAGAGCAAAATAATATATATATAAATAAAGCTATTTGATAGTAAATTAAATAAGATAAAAATAAAAGTAAAAGTGGTGTGGAAAAGATACTACAATTGGTGGTTAGCCACGAATTTTTGTGTACGGCTAACCTCCAACAATGAACATGTTGTTCATTGTTTACTTAAAAAGAAACATTCTCATCATTCATTTTCTAAATTAAACAAACTATTTACCCTTTTTTCTATAAAATATATTTACCATTTTTAAAACAAAATTGTAAAAAATCCTAAGATGTACACACTGTTTATATTATGTAATGATTTTTTGTCGTTTTTTTTTTTTCATAAACTATAAAATTTATTTTTTAAGTATATTTTTTTAATATGAAATCTACACTAAATATACCTTAATTTTCACTTTTTTTATGATTGTTTTTAAGGAAAAAAAGAACAATATTTTTCTAATGGAAAGAAGAGGAATATTTAAAAATAGAATTTCCCAAAAGTTATTATAAGCACAATATAAAGTATGAAAAGGTGCAAATTGAAAGAGAGAAAATAAATTAAATGATAATTAAAACGACTTGAAAATAGATAAATTAAATCGAATAATTTATATTAAAAACAAGGAACACTTACAAAAATAGCAAATTTTTTTTTATGATAATAGGATCTATGTCACTATATTTTCTAATTTGCAAAAGTAATAAATTTAAAATTCGATAACCCTCTAATAGTCATCCTAATAGCTGTCTAATATCACTAATTATTTGTTATATTTGTCATACTCGTCATATTCGCAATATAAAAAAAAAAAATCTCATAAACTATTTTTTTCTAAATGTTTTTGCCATTTGATACAATTTTTCTATAAAAAAAAGTCTTAAACAAAATTAATTTGGCCATTACAATGTCCTGGCCCTAACAAATTTTGAACTTGTATGTTTTTAAAAGAAATTTATTTTGTCTATATGTGTCACACCAAAATAGATGATAAAACATCCATTATATATAAAGATATTGAAGGGTTCAAAATCTGTGCAAACTGCCATACAATAAAATTAAAAAAAAAAAAAAAATCAACAAAATATATTCAAAAATTAAAAGAATATATCATAAATCTAAAGCGAACTTAGTTCACAGACCTTTCATTTCTACACAATTAAATATACTTTTAATTTTCTTTTTTCTTTTTTTAAAGGTTTTACCTTTTTATTTAAACATAAAATTCCTCTATTCTAAAGAGAACATAAAGTATATGAAAATAGTTTAAATTAATGTTTAATAGAGGTTCAATCTTTCATTCCTCATTTATTAAAAAATAAATATTAAATATCAAATATACATGCAAAAACTACATTTAAATTTTTTTATCCTAATTAGATGGACATGATTTTGTCATTTTTACGGTGCATTCGTCATTTATAAATATTATTTGATCGACAATTTATTTTAAATATAAAGACTCTTGAATTTCACATAAATATACCATTATAGCACCCCATAATATTTTACCAAGATGATTGCTTTGATAATGTATTAGGTAGCTACATTCATGAGGGGAAGGAAACCATTTTATTTATTCGTTAGAGGGTAAAAATAAGAAACACTTCTAAAGTTTAAAGAGTTTATATAAAGCACTTTTCTAAAGGTTAAGGTACATAAAATGCAATTTTTTTAAATGATCAGATATTAAATTCAAGACATTTCAAATATCAATAAATTATGAAACAAATTTTAAATACATGCATTCATGCATGTACATAGCCGGCCCATAGGCTAAATAACTTTCATTTCACACCTAAATGTTTAATTTGTTGTCATGCAGTTGTTGTACTATAATAATAAATAATAAATAATAAATAAAACGGATAATAAATATATGAATTATTGTGATCAAGTATTGGAAAGGGGCCACTTGAATTGATACTTTGATAAGCCACTAACATAGACCCTTATTAAAACGTGACCATTTCCATTCAATAAAGTAAAAATATCCAAAGGGTAAATATGTAAATTAATTTTACATTATATTATCATAATTTTTCTTTTGTACCATTTCTTAGAGACTTTATAGGATAGATGGAATGATTTTGAGGTGAAATTCATATATCAAACATGGTATCCAAGCTCATAATACCTTAACGGGTACTCTGTTCAATAAAATAAAATAAAATAAAAATATGATCAAAATTGATGAACTGAATAGATACATCATCTTGAGGAAGCTCTATGTTAAAATTTTCACAATAAAAGAGGATTCAAATTCTTTATATATAAGATAGATTGACTATTTCTCTACTTCTCTTAGTGTAAATTAATTTTGTATCATACCTCTAATCTTTATATATAAGAAAAATGGGTAAATTATTGTTTTCCTTGACAGGATAATGATAGACTTTTCTTACTTTTTACATTTTCTCAAGTAAATCTCTATTTATATCAAAATTCATACTTATTTTTCCAAAAGAAAAAAACAATATACTTGTTTAAATGTGGCTTTCCCTAATTAAGAATATCAAAATCAAAGGGTAAATATCAAATATGTAAAATAAAATTCCATTTGTTACTGTTATAATATATATTTTTTTTTTATACGATAGCTATAGCGTGTATATGTTAGCAACATTTTGGAGAATTAATTAAAAAGAAAACATAATGTAATAAGAACTTTGGGATTAAGTATAGAAGTAGAGTATAGTTTAGAAATATATATTTGGAAAAAATAAGTAATTTGAAAACTAATTGTAAAAATAGGGGTTTTTTCTTTTTGTCTTTATTGATTGTAGTGTATTATGAAAAAGACGAAACTTTGTGTTATTCTTATTTATGTCTCTTTGCAAAAAATAATTGCATGTCTCCCTTCTTCACGTCCACCAATTTAATTACCTCAACATTCAAATATTGTTTGTCTACATCTATTCTTTTCTTTTTTCCTATTTAACTCTTCTAAAAACACTGAAATTGGTAAAAAAAAAATTCAGAAAATTGCATTAAATAGCAATTTTTTTTTAAAAAAAAAACATCTCATAGCATTTTTTTTTATATTATAAATTTGATAAATTTGATAAAAGATGGAAACGATTGGTTTTATTAGAAAAAATTTAACCTCATAGCAAACACTCATTTGAAAAACTAAAAATGCAATAAATAAAAAATATTTTCTAAAAAAGAAATAGAAATTTCTTTTCTTGTTGTTGCATGAAAGGGAAAAGTAGAGTGTCTAATTATTTTAAATAGTGGTGTGTTTTAATTTGACTTTCCTTAATTTCCATCACTTTCCCCTCCCAAGGATATGTGACTTTTTAGTTTTAGTCATTTATTTATTATATATTAGTGTTTACATTTTCTTTTCCATCACTTTCCCTATATGAATGACACAGATAAGTTGATAGAAAATTCATAAATGAGAGTCGTTATATAAGGTAACATATTCTAAAGTTTGGCAACAATCAATTTCAAAAAAGGATTAGATTTCTTTTGAGGCGACCACAATTAAGTGACCGTGAATAATTGGTTGTCATTTTAAGTGAAGATCTAATTTCTATTTAATTTATTTTTTCTATATATTGTTGATATTTGTTGTCAAAATTTTATTAATCTTAAGATATACGTTGTATATGTCTCTAATTGTGACTAGGAACAACTTATTGTATTTAATTATTGATTATAATAAAAATTTTGACTTTGGTTCGTCACTTTTTACTTCTTGTCTTTGAGAGCTTTTTTTAATATGTAAATATGTAACACATATATTTTTTTAATATTTGAAAATATGTAGTTAGCCATTTAAAACAAACAAAAGAAAAAAGCTTTAAGTTACAAGATTATTCTATACATTTTAAAACTTTTGTTTTGTACAAAAGGCCTGTGAATAAAAAAAAAAAAGCCTAAATTTCATTATATTACAATTATTAATATTGTTGAAATGAGTTAATTAGGTCAACTTCAACCTAAGTATAAAAATTTATTAAACGTTATAGAGATTAGTTAATTTTGTAGGTCAAATAGATACAATTCAGGTTTATAATCTAAACAATATATATATATATTGGTGTATTGTGCATGGATATGTTTAGTTGAAAATGGTGAATCTTATCTAATAATCAATAACTAATCTTAGTTGTAAGTGATGCCATGAAATGTGTAGTAAAAACAGGGTGAATCTTATCTAATAATCATTGGTAAATGATAAAGTCATTTTTAAGGGCTTTTATGTAAGAAATTTCAACACAAAACTAGCAGTTTGATTTAAGTGCAAAATTCCAATTTGTGTTACTCATTCAATGTCAATATATGTGGTTGCTCAAATACATAAATATATATATAAATTAACTACAGTATCTAGAAACTAAATTCAACTATATCAGCTATAGTACGAAAGATGTGTTTTTGCCATCAATCAAAAGTGTTATTTTAAAAATTAGTGGAAAAAAAAATACTCCTTTTATAATCCATGTTTTGGGTTAAGTTTCCATTTGATTTCTAAATTAAAAACTTTTACACTTTTACACTTAATTTATAATTTCTTTTTCATTTGATTCTTAAATTTCAAAATATTATTATTATTTTAACCTTGATTTTTGAAATTTGTTTTCATTTCACTACTATAGAAATTGAGTTATTTGACAATGAAAATATCAAGAAACACATACTTGACATTTTATACAAACAAAAACATTATGTTATATATTTTTTTGACATATTTAATTAAGTGTAATATAATATACTTGACTTGTATTACATGCAAAGTAAGATAGTATACTTGACTCTTTTTTACTCTTTTTGCATGTCAAATTGGTAAAAAAAAATTCCGTTAACTCCGATCATATTTGCTTACTCTTGACATTTTATTTATGTCAAATATATGAATACTTAACACGAAAGAATGAACATGTTATTTAACTCTTGACATGCTTTTAGCATCATGTATACCTTTTATTAACTTTTGAAATATACTGAATTTTTATTTCTCATTTTCCATTTTTTGCATTACATTCATTTCAACGTTCAACGTTCAAGAAACACATATTAACTAATTCTCTCTAGTAACACAACAAAGAAAGTGATTAAAAAATTTAATGTAATAAGTAACCAACAGTAATTTTATTTTTCAACAATATGTCACAAACAACTACACAATTCAAAGCTAATATATCCAACTAATTAGCTTTTCATATATGTTCGTGACCTATTCCAAAATTTACAATAATCTATCTTCTCTAAGACCCCTACCCAATCCACGTTTTTTGTTGTGTTTTGCTAGACCAACCCACATGTGTGGTTTACCAAATAAACATATATAATAATAGTGACAATGAACAAAACATTGACACAAACTAAAGTTTGCTTCAAGCATATAAACATATAATGATTGTGAACAAAACATTTACACAAAAAAGGTTATTAATCATTTCCCATATTAGCAATTTACTAAATTAATAAGAATAACATTTTAAGTGCATGTCAGATATACCGAGCTAAAAATTGAAACCACTTCACTTATACTTCATCCAATTCAAGTTAAAAATAAAAATCGGTCATTTTATACTATTTATTATAATGTTATAATGTAAGTAGTTTAAAATTCATAACACATTAATGATAATGCTCATGTTCTTAGTCATGATTTCTCGCATCTATATCTCATTACATAATATCCGCATTCGATAGTTTCCACTTGTCAAAGTACTGTAACACAAAACCAACAATGCATATTATATTGTGCACTAAATTATACATCATTGTTTTATAAATTTTAAATAATTATCTTATAAATATACTTCCCTTTACCTCTTTGCAGAATGTGATTTTTCTAGTCTTTTTCAAAATCTTTTGAGATTGAAAATTTGTACTCAAGGCTCTACATTTTCCAAAATATAGTATAATTCAAAGTGAAATAAACTTTTTAGCAATAAAAAAACACAAACAGATTTAACTAACTTACATATTTGTTATGTTGTGAATTTGTTCTCAATAAGTCAAGATGGTACACCATATCATCGTATGCATTAATCACAACTAATGACCAATGATCACTAAATAAAATATATACAATTATATTAATTAGTATTTTTCTACGAATGCAACTTTGAATTGAGTAAAATTGTACATATCATTAATTAAATTGATTATAAGGGGGAATAATCAATTCATCTTATCGAAAGTCATTAATCTACCACAAAAGTTTTGAGCTCTAATCTCTCTAGTACTATAGCCCGCAGATATATAAGAGATGGATCTACAAAAACATACTTTGAAATCATCTTCAAATTAATATAATGAGTGAATACTGTAATAAGTACCTACAATAAATCAATTGCATACCCATCAACTTATTTTTAATTAAAAAATGTTAATGTATCATAAAAAAAGTAACGTTTACTTACATGATATAAGTCACCATTGATAAAGTCTTCACTTTTTGCATGTTGCAAAAGTCGATTGCATCTTCTTGCAAGACATAACCTTTTCGGCTAAAACCAAAGAACTAAATAGGTAGTTGAAAGAAAATACTAGACCTATCAACCACTATCTTTTCAACATATATATGTGAGAATATATTTCCATTGTATTGGTAGATTGGATGGTATATTAGTAACTTCCATCTTCTTCGCTATCTCCTTGAAGCTTCTATCTTCAATTAAACTACAGGGTTGTAAAATTGTTTCTTTCTAAATAAGATAAAAGATGAGACTTTACGATGCATGATTTTCACTACTCACTCGATACAAATTTGGTTTTTCTAAGTTTCAAGTTTTACACTTTTATCTATGATTTTCACTTGATATACTCACTATCAACTCTGATGTTGCGAATGCCTATTAATAATTTTAAAGAATTAAATTAGTCTTTATTTTTCACTAATTTGTCATCTCTATGCAAATTAATTCAAACGTGTTCTTAACATAATGATTTAAAATTAATTAACTAAAAATATATTGGCAACACAAAAAAATATAAGTGATCGATCTTAATGAAAACTCGAAAGCAATAGTATAAAAGTGTTGAACCAAAAGATCAAATGAACGGAAAATCCATCCCAAATGGAGTTGTACTAAAAAAAAACTAGAGTTAAAACTAAAAAAATAAATTAACCACGTAACCTTTAAAAATTTAAGGACTATAACGAAAGTTAAACTCAAAATTTAAGAATAAAGTTAGTAACATTTATAAACTTTAAAATAATTAAATAGTCGAACTCGAAACAAGACCTAAAACCTAGGAAAGAAAGAAGCCTCTTTTATTCCAAAAATTAAACATAACGTAACAAAATAGAAAAAATAGCAACATAAAAATATGATCGGAGATATGATAGAGAAGAAACGACTGAACAAGATCGATCCGAGATTTTGGAGTCAAGTTGATGATATAATTTTGTAGAGTAAATGATGCAATCTCTAGGTATAAAGGGTGTGTGGAAGGGTTAGTAACGAATTTTTCTTTTTTTTTATCATAATGGCTATCTGCATTTTAGACAAGAGGATGATACAAAAGAAACTACAGAACAACATCAAATATTAAGAAGAAAGAAGAAGTTTAGAAATACTGATCTACGCCTTTGTTGGTAGGTTGTGAGTAAAGAATTGCAAGACCGCCGAACCTCATGAGAAAAACAAACATTTCTCAACACATGCACTCAATAATCTTTCGCATTCTAAGCCAAAAAAGAGACTTCCATCGTCGTTTAGACCTTACTCACTCTCATTCATCAGCTTCTTCACCATCCCCAAGCACACATATATTCTCGTTTTTATTTGATTTATCACCTTTGACTACTTCGATCGTCCTTAAGTAGTCAATTTTTTAACTTCAATATAATAAATAATTAATAATTTAGTTCTACTTTAAACTTTGTTGCAAGCTTAATCCTATCATCAAAATTGTCATCAAAACTTTTATCAACCAACAACTTAAAAGACGCACCCTGTTTGGAACGAGAATTATGCAAAACTATAATAATAATAATTTCTTGCTATTTAAAAATCTCTAATTACCTATTCAAAATACTATTTCAAACTCCAAATTGCTACAATATTTACTATATTTGTTGCGGTTTTTACTATTTACCATTTTTTTCTTAAACTAAAATAATCTACACACTACATACACATACTATTATAATCCAAACTAAAATAATCTACCTCTCAAACACAAACTATCATAACTCAACTATAATAACCTAGGACTATAATTACTCAATCTTTATCCCAAACACCACTTTAATCTTTATAGCAAAAACAAACCTAACTCAATTAACATAAAGATGGGTTAATAATAACATTTTTCATAATGGGATTACAATTGTACATGACAAATTCTAATAAATTTGCTAAATTGTTTACTTATTAAAGAAAAAAAATACCTGGGCTACCGAATTTTTATTTATTTATTTAAAGTTCACTTGTTATTTTATTACGATATGATAAATGATAGGTTATATGGAGATTTGTGTAGACAAGACTACACCTAATCATTACTCTTAAACAAAACTTAATGACTAAGACTTGGTAACATTTTGTTTTTTTTTTAAAAAAAAAAAAATTAAACTCATAAATACTACTTCCACTTTCAACCTTCTTTCTTTGTTATCTATATTTTACCAATGGATTAAAATATCAAATTAAAATTTTAAATTAAAAAAAAAGTAACTTTAAACAATTGTTTTTGTTTTTATTATTTAATTTATTATTATTTAAAGAAAGATGAAAATAATGGTAAGACATAAGAAAGAAATAAGCATAATATTCAAGAACAAAAACAAAAAAACAAAATACTTACCAAACAACACTTAAATTGTAATTATTTGGAAGCAGTGTGACTAAATTATTAGTAATTTAATTCGAGGGATATACATTTTTCTTCAAAAAGTAAAATAAAGAAATGGAAATAAATAATGTAACAATGGGGATTATTTCTCAAAATTCTAAAATGATAAAATAAAATAAAGTCCCAATTTGAAATGGAAAATTAGAGTAAAATAGGTGGCAGTGGGCTGATGGTGATGGCTTTGTCAAAACCCTAAATTGTTGAATTTGGGAGCAATCTCAGCCCATTAAAGTGGTCCAAACAATTGGGCTTAGGTCCAATATTGGAAAACGATGTCAACCACCTATACATCTTATGTTCTTTTATGCTTACGTGATTATTAAAACGAAGGGATGTGATATGGTCTTACACTCTCCATTCTTATTATTACTTCCTCTAATTTCTACTTTATGCATTCTCCTCCTATCTACATTCTTTCGATGCTTTTTTTTCATACTTTACTTCCACTCAACCTTTCAACCTTCCATTTTCCTTTCAACTTTTTTTAATACACAACATTTTATCTCTCTTAAATCTAACTTACTAGTTTCTTCCAACAACAACCTCAAACAAAATTTCTTCTAAAATCTTCCTTTATTCACACTATAAATTTGTTTTTATAAATACCAGTGAATGTGAACTCTACATTGTAGATCCTACCATATTTTTAACAACACATTTACATGAGTAATAATAATAATAAGTAGATTTAGTATTGATAATTTTTTATACTACCATAGGGAAGGAGATTTTTCCACGAGTCTCAAACTTCCTTTTCTAGAACTTGGAGAGGAATCAAGGAGTACACTTTTTTTTTTGTGAAGAATGTAAGGACAACGAGATGTGAGATAAAAGAAACAAGTTGAATGAGTGAAAGATTCTCGAGCAGGTTGCACTTTTCTTGCGAGAATAAAAATACTGAATTGGAAAGGTTCTCAAGCAGATGCCACTTTGATTGTTTTGGTAAATTTTACCTTGTGATAGTAAAAGATAAAAAGATTAATCTTTTTCAAAAAGTGAGTCAAAATAAACCTTATATTGTGCATCAAAAAATAAAGTTATCACTCCAATAATTAAACTATAATGTCATTATAAAAAAAAAGTTTGATATATCTTTAGAGGAGGTTAAATATGTAATTGGTAGAATGTTAGTATGTAGACATGCACGGGTTCGTTGTGGAGTAGAGACCAAAAAATTGGCAGTGGTCGTGGCAGCACTGGGCCTTCGTCTTTAACGAACACACAACCAAAAAAAGTGAAAGTGTATTTCCAATTTCCATTTCAACTTTCATAATCCTCGACTTCTTTCTCTGTCTTTCTCTCTTCGATTCTGTTCTTATCGATAACTAAAAAATACCAAAGAAAAAAAACTGATCGCAACTAATCCGCCAAACTCACCATTTCATCACTTTTATTCTCCATCTCTCGTCCCTCTCACACTTTTATCCGATTCCACAACACACCCAAATCGAACCCTATCCCTCTTTTTCAATCTTCATGGCTTCAACTTGTTTCCTAGATTGGCGATAGTATCTCTCTCTCTCTCAAAATTCCCACTTTTCTCTACTGCAAATTTCTCCGGCCGTAGCTATTCGTTGTAAGCAGGTGAAGAACGACAATGGGTACTGGTGCTTCCAGGAATTCGGATGGTGGGTCTCAAGGGAATGAAGAGCGAGAGGAAAACCTAGACCAAGCTGGTGGGCAGCTCTATATTTCCTTGAAGATGGAGAATTTTAAACTCAAAGGCGAGCTCATTCCTCATATTTATGGCTCTGTCCCGCTTGTTGGTTCCTGGGATTCGTCTAAAGCTGTAATCAGTCTCTTTGTGTTGTTCTTTTTTTTGGTTGAGTTAGTTTATGCCAATCTTTAGTATTGAATTTGATTGGGTTGGTGTCACAGCTCTCTTTGGAACGTGAATCAGCATCAATGTGGGAATTGAGCTTTGTTGTTCCTCCTAATCATGGTAACTATGTTTCTATTTCCTATTGTTGAATTGGGGTGGACGGTGGGAGTTACTTTGATGATTAAAAAGTACAGAGATATTAAGATTCTGAAGATTTTTGTTAGTCCGTTTTCTTAATGAACTAGGTTATAGAAATGAGTAGTTTTTTGAACTTGATTTGGTTGTACAACAACAAAAGCAAAATCTGTCTGGTGGACCTTTATAATGGGAATGGAATTGCAAAGGTTTTTCATTTTTATTTCGTCGTTACACTGTTGAATTCAGAGTCGCTAGATTTCAAGTTCCTGTTGAAGCCGAGGTATAGCAATTCACCTTGTATAGTTGAGGAGGGTCCCAATCGTCTACTATCTGGAGGAATGTTGCAAGGGGATACCAGAATGGCTCTTTTCAGGTTGAGTACTGATGAAGTTTTGGAGTATAGGGTGTTCATTAAAGCAGACCGGGTTTCACCCTTTGATCTTGCTGCAAGTTGGAGGGCATATCAAGACAATCTTCGTCCTTCAGCTGTTCGTGGAATTCCTGATGTGAGCATAAATTCAGTGTCGGAGGGTCCTGAGGTATCTTTTCTTTGCCCTGAATTGTCCCATTGAATAGTATTACTGCAATGTTCCACTTGCTATCAACCTTGGAGATTAGAATTGATTAGTTTGCTAACTTTTTCTCTTTGATTTGTGTTCTTCGTTCAGTACTACTCTGTACTTCATTGCTTTAGTATTTGATTAATTTAGCACAGTAATGTGTAACAATGTAAAGTTACTTTAGAAATGCCAAAAGGAATTGATTATCCCATGCTTTTGTCTAAAGTGCAGGAACATGACACAGCACACATAATATATGAAACTAACATGACTAACATGTCATTATCTTAAAGCTAGAACATACTGATGTCAGATACATTTATTTAAAATTCTAATTGGATATTTCAGCTTTTTGCATTAGTTTATGATATTTATATTTCAAATGCAATTGGAACTGAGTGATAAAAATGGCATTTTTTCCAGGTGTATTAGAAGCAGAGTTTTAGTAATTTTCTATCTTTTCTATTGCCTTTTCAGAATAGCTCATCAGCTAGCTTGGAGCTCGATCTTGAACACTATGTGGTTCCAGCTCCTTCTTCAAACTCAGGTCATGTATATGCAGCTAACTTGACAGAGACTCCTAGATCATTGACTGGTTTTGGGGTTCAGCTAAATGCTGATGGATCAGGAAACACATCATCATCTAAGGAGAGTGGTACGATTGGGGATCGACCAACCACTGTAAAGGTGTTTTCTTGCTTGTAAATATTAAATTTGAATTTTCTTATAGGCTCAGAGTGTAAGACAGAAAAATCGATACAGAGATGAAATATATGGAAATATAAGAATACAAAAGCATCTTCTCAAACGGTCTTAAAAATGAAAAACAATGGAAAGCAATTTTTAGTTCAATCTTAGAAAAATATTGCTATGGTTTTCTAGTTTTTTTTGTCCACCCTTGTTCTCCTATTAGAAATACAAAATCAATATCCGAATCATTAATAGAAATTATATTGATTTTTGCTCGGTCAAACTTTTACTCTTCTTCCGTTTGGTGGCATCTTCAATTGAATTTACACTTTGTTGTTGCTTATTTAGGATATGACAGTGATTGTCCCTGATCCATCCAAGATGTATATGGGTTCTGGAATGGTTGAATCAAAGTCAGTTGGGACGTTTTCACATTTGCAAAGACAAGACAGTCATAGGGGACTTTTTGTGGATCGCGGTGTTGGATCCCCAAGGCTTGTTAAATCAGCTAGTACTAGCACTTTCTTTTCGGATCTGAAATTGGATACGGAGTCCAAGGTTTGTTTTGCCTTTTTCATCTCTCAATATCACAAGTCACATTATTTATATTTTGTGTTTCTTGTTTGTTAATATGTAGAATTCAATGCCAGCAGCTGCTGGAGCTGTTGCCGCTGCAGCTGTTGCCGATCAAATGCTTGGACCAAAGGAGGATAGGCATTTGGCAATTGTCTTGGTACTTTTCTTTGAATATTTTACATTACGTATCATTAATTATTGATTTATTGATATAGTTAAGTTTGGTAGACTTTGCTCATTCTAATAGGTTAACCATTATGGGTTGGCCTAGTGGTTAAAAGGGAGACATAGTCTCAATAACTAACTAAGAGGTCATGGACTCATATTTCAATCCATGGTGGCCATCTACCTAGGAATTAATTTTCTACTGGTTTCCTTGACACCCAAATGTTGTAGGGTCAGGGGTTGTTTTTGAGATTAGTCGAGGTACCTGTAAGCTGACTCAGACACTCATGGATATAAGAAAGAAAAAAGCTAAGAGAGTTGTAGCCAGTAGTAGTTGTTTGGTGACAGAATTTTACTTTTCCATGAGTAGTCTGGTTTCAAGAATGAAAGTGCTCTCATGACTTTTTAATATGTTTAGGTTGGTTTGCCAGCTCGAGGTAAAACTTTTACTGCTGCTAAGCTTACAAGATATCTTCGTTGGTTAGGCCATGAGACAAAGCATTTCAATGTTGGCAAGGTTTGATTTCTTATCGTTCTTCTGCTTTGCATTTTATGATGAGCAAATTTCAGTTTTCAATATAAATATGTTTTCTTTTCTGTAACAGTATCGCCGCCTTAAACATGGAGCTAATCAGGTATGTTTTCAAATATGATGTACAATTTTGATGTATTGTCAATTCTTCAATGTGATAGTAATTTATTATCTATTTGGAAATTTGTTCTTTCTATTTGTATTTTATAATTTATAGTTTATACCATATAAAATCGATAATGTTTGGGTGGGAACACAATCAATTATGACTAGATGGACAGGATTCACAAGGTTCTTAGGAGCCACCCCCAAAAAAACTATTGTGGTAGGGCTACATTTTTAGGATTGCTCTCTTCAAAGACTGCCATTAGGCACCCTAGGTTACTTATGGAGGCACTTTCATAGTTTGTTTTGTTTTTTCTTTTTAAAGTATATTTTTTGATAGGAAACAAGGGCTTTCATGGTTTTATTAACTCGTCTTTTGGTGATCATGAGGATGTTGTATGCTATTATTGATGTTCTGTTATGCCAAAAAAACTTTGTATGCAGTCTGCTGACTTTTTCCGAGCTGACAATCCAGAAGGCATGGAGGCACGTAATGAGGTGAATCCTAGAAACTGATGACATGTTATAAGTTGACAGGGACTCCTTGGGCCCACAAAAAAAAAGGAAAAAGAAAAAGAAAAAAAGAAAAAGCAGAAGGGAAGTTGTCAATTAGTTTAAGAGATTAACTCTTCCTTTTCCTGCTGCTATAAGGAGAATAGATGCAATTTTAAGTTTACCTGGCTAACATGGATTATTGGTAATGTTAACACCATGTTAATTTTTTTCTCTGTGTACATAGTTTTAATATATCACCTGCTACTAGGTAGCAGCTTTAGCTATGGAGGATATGATATCTTGGATGCAAGAAGGTGGCCAGGTAAGGTCTTTGACTGTTGCATCTATTACGTAAACTAATGGTTTTATTTGCTAATGCTAAATTAATTTAGGTTGGAATATTTGATGCCACAAACAGTACCAGGAAACGGAGAAATATGTTGATGAAATTGGCTGAAGGAAAATGCCGGGTACAACGATCATAATTGAAAATAGCAGGAAGAGTTTCAGAAATATATAGTTTTTTTTATTCTTCATCTTTCAACTGCAGATAATTTTTCTGGAAACTCTATGCAATGATCACCGCATCATTGAAAGGAATATACGTCTTAAAATACAACAAAGTCCTGATTATGCAGAAGAGTATGTTCCCAAGCAGCGTATTTCATTCTGGTGTGTGTGTGTTCTTTTTTCCTTGGGACATATAGTGAGCGGTTTTTTCCCTTCCTTCTTTCAGGCCAGATTTTGAGGCTGGATATCGAGACTTCAAAGCTCGGCTAGACAACTATGAAAAAGTAGTTCTCTAAAATATTAATATTTTCCTGGTATATTTATATATGGATATAATACTTAGTGTGTTCAAACGTTGAAACATCTGAGTTTGTTCCTCATGCCAGGTTTATGAACCTGTTGAAGAGGGGTCTTACATCAAAATGATCGACATGGTTAGTGGCCATGGAGGACAGATCCAAGTAAGTTTAGCTCCTGTGGTTTTTTTCAATTCGTTGGTTGCTAAAGTTAATTATTTGTTACTTCCTTTCATATTTCTGATCTTTTTAAAAGCTTGATTCAATTTTTTTTTTGTAATTGTTCTGTTGGCAACATTGTACTTAGTTAGAGCCGCTTACTTTGGTGGGATTTTTGTATGCCCTTGTAAGTTGTTTTTTTTTTTAAATAAAAAACAAAACCCCTTTGATGTTTCAGGGTGGTCATTCTGAAACTATCATTTTTAATTCTTTTTAGATGAAGCCCAGTTAATATTTATTTCACTTGATTACGG
Source organism: Cucumis hystrix (assembly GCA_025688845.1). Taxonomy (NCBI): domain Eukaryota; kingdom Viridiplantae; phylum Streptophyta; class Magnoliopsida; order Cucurbitales; family Cucurbitaceae; genus Cucumis; species Cucumis hystrix. The sequence continues at coordinate 19,985,760 of CM046893.1, forward strand.
TATTCTGAAAGTATATGTTTTCTTATCCAGGTCAATAACATCAGTGGTTATCTGCCCGGGCGAATTGTCTTTTTCTTGGTATGATCTCCTTTGATCAATATTTTTTATTTATCGTACAAAAAATGTAGACATTGTCCATACTTCTGCTCCACAAATGCTAGCTTGAATTTAATGGATTCATTCTTGTTATAAATCCAATCCCCCTTACGCCTACATGACTTCTATGAGTGTTGGGGAGCTTACAGAAAGGGGACATTGGGATAAAGCTAAGCTTTTTGAATTGCCAAGGAGTGTTAGCATATTTACAAAAAGGGCAATTAAAATTCCTTTAAAAATATTATATAACAAATAAAGGAGGAATTCTATAACCACTTGACTTGATCTAATAGGGCTCAAGGTGATGCTCCTGATGAATTGTTATATTTTAATGAGGGCTCAAGGTGATGTCACTTTATGAATTGTGAAATCTGAAAATTTGAATCTTGAGTGTATGATTTGTTAGAATTCCCATATGTGGAGCCTGTTGAGATTGATGACTGTTGCTTTCATACAAGTTTTAGGATTTTCTATGTATTTTCACGTACTAGGAAAAGTAATCTTTATTTTTATTATTATGTCTCAACAAACTTCTTGGGGCTTTTGTCAAACAGTTTATATATCTTGGTGCAGGTGAATACCCATCTCACACCTCGGCCGATACTACTTACTAGGCACGGAGAGAGTATGGATAACGTTAGAGGTAGGATCGGAGGTGACACCGAATTAAGGTATGCATAATAACATAGATGTAAGTCCTTATGTTCAAAATTTCATTGGTAACTTATTGCATCTAGTGTATGTAGCTATGCAAGGAGAGATTTGGCTGTTGAATCTGCCATGATCTTTCTACACTTAACTGGCACATAATATCAGTGTTAATGAAGTCAAAAAAACCAATTGAATTAAAGCAGCGTATACAAAGAATTTTTTTGTCTGTACAAAAAATATTAAATAATCTTTGCTACATAATACCTCATTCAGTACGTCATTTCTTTAAGAGGATTTGTATGTTACTGAAAGAGTCCTATAGGTTCTTGCTAAACCCTTTAACTACTTTTCTGTTTGTTATAACATGTTTGTTATATCTCAATAATTAAACTATAAACATACCAATGTATTGTTAACTTTCTCAAATTTAATCTTCTAAGAGGAGATTGGGGGAATCAATTATTAGAGAACTTTTTAAAACTCCTCAATGTATAAATTTTATATAGAACTGTAAACAATAACTAATCAAATTTGCAGAGAATTGAAAACCTGAACTTATTTAGAGTTAAAGAAATTAACTTCAAAATCTCATTTTCTAAGTTGACAGTGTAAAACAAGATGATTAAATTCTTGCCCTGAATAATTTTCCCACTTTTGTCATATATTTGACCAATCTTGCTGCTAGTAAGTTGGTCTTTATGAACTAGGGTAATACAATGCTTGTGTACCCTTACTCAATATAATATATTATAAAAAACCAGCCTTATGAATAAGTTCGAAGCATTAATTGTGAAATAATGAGAATATTGTTTGGACATTAGAAAAACTGTAATTACCTGAGAAGTTGGTTGGGTTGGATGGTTATTAATAAAGTGAATCGGGGTTTGGGAGTGGGAATTTTGGGGATTATTTTTGTAGGAGGGAGATAGGCCCCCTTAAAATGCTATAACTTGTGTATTTTCTCTTGAATATTGTAACACCATTTTAGTCTTATTTTCTTTTCTTCCCAATTTGAAGACTGGGTTCTTATTAGAAATTTAAACTGGGATTTATTTACTTATTTTGGCAGTGAGGCTGGAGGAGTTTACTCTAAGAAGCTTGCTAACTTTGTTGAAAAGCGATTGAAGTCCGAACGTGCTGCTTCTGTAAGCCCAGAATTTTTGTGGGATCTAATGTGCATCTGGTTATTTTAAATGCGGATGACAACTTTTTATGACTTTGTTGTGCTCTAGATTTGGACCAGCACACTTCAGCGAACCATATTGACCGCAAGTCCCATTGGTGGATTCCCTAAGGTTAGCTTGTTATCCAAAACATTAATGCTTGGCTGCAACCCTCACTTGTAGGCAATTATAAAATGCTCTATGATTATTTCCTTGTATTAGATTCAATGGCGCGCACTTGATGAGATATATGCTGGAGTTTGTGATGGAATGACATATGAAGAGATAAAGAAAAACATGCCAGAGGAATACGAGTATGTGCAACTCCAATCTTCTTTATTTTCATCAGCTAGAACTTCCATGCTAGTTGTGGAAGTTGTTTCTCAATTAATTGTTAGAATCTGTTCCCATTTGAGATTCCTTGGATTATTCATTGCCAGGGCACGCAAGAAGGACAAATTGAGATACAGATATCCCCGTGGAGAATCGTATTTGGATGTTATCCAAAGGTATGCAATATTTTATTTTTTATCCAAAACCAATCTTCTCTTTTTCTTTAAAGACCAAATTTTCAGAAAGAAAAATGAAAGACCGGCGAAGGGCATATAAAAAACAGTACCACAGAAGGAATCTCACGACTGACTCCCAGAAACGAAATCTAATCCAAAAAAATTAAACCAATCCAAAGCTTCAGTCCTTTCCAGCAACTAATGACTAATACTATTCTTCTTTCAACCTTCTGAGGCCATTAATTGTAATGACACAGGCTTGAACCAGTAATTATCGAGCTTGAAAGACAACGGGCGCCTGTTGTTGTTATTTCTCATCAGGTAAACTCATTTTTTATCCATTCCATCATCTATTTTTTACATATGGTAATTTTCCTAAAGCTTGTTCTCTGTCTTGCAGGCGGTCTTGAGAGCGCTATATGCTTATTTTGCTGATCGACCTTTAAAAGAAATTCCTCACATCGAGGTAATTGTCTAGATAGTTGACTAACGATTAGTTTCTGAATTTTCAATTCCAACATTTAGGAGCGAGAGAATGCTAGTGGTCTCAACTAGAATTGGTTTAAAATGGTTTGGTTTATTTTGGCAGGTCCCACTTCATACAATCATTGAGATACAAATGGGAGTCACGGGTGTGCAAGAAAAAAGATACAAACTTATGGATTAACAGACCCGATCTATAACTCTCATGTGCTTTGAGAAGTTTCTTATGCATTCTTTTAATTCTCATTCATTACTAAGATGCTGGTGTAGTAAATTGCGCCACTCTTATCATTAACCTCCTCTGCAAATGTGAATGATGAGAACTCGATTTCGTTTATGTAATAGTGATGTCTATGTATGTAACTAATACTCAGGGGGAAAGGTGGAATATGGTTAAACAAAATCCTCTTCCATTTGAAACAAGACACGGAGGAATTCAAAGTTCCATCTGTGTTGTTCAGTTAATTGGAATAAAAAAGTTTTGGATATTAAGATTAATTATGAATATTTAACAGGTTGTAGCAGAATTATATATTGTTTTGTCATACTGTTCTGATGATGATGCCATTGAAGTTTTTTCATGAAGGAAAAACACTCCTAGAGATAGAATCAAATTTGGTATGTTCTTTTTCAATCTATGCATTTATATTTCAGGTAGTTGGCTAAGCATTTTTCTGCATCAGGTGGAATCTTCTGATAGGTTTTAAAAATTGTTTTTAATTTTTATGAACTTCATCAGGTGGATGAATGTGGTGGGACATTCATTGTAGAAGACTGGTAAGGCATACACCTCCATAATTTGTTTATCAGGAACCAAAAGAATTTGACTTGAGGACCATTTCTTTGTCTCCTTAAAATGGTGAGGTAACTTTTTCTTATTTGACTTAAAATCTACCAAAATTATAGTTAAATTACAAGTTTAGTATATTGAACTTTTAGAAAATGTCTTCGTATAGGTCTCTCATAGCTTTCAACTTTGTAGTTAATAGATTCATGAACTTCTATACAAATTTCAAGATTTTCTTTTTTGAAATTAATTGCTCATTTATATATAAATTTGAATGGTTTGTCTAATAGAATTTTAAACTTTTAATTATGTTTAGTAGATATATGAATATTGAAATTTCTGAAATTCAGAGACTAAATTTGTAATTTTAAAACGTAATCATGTGATGATTAATAGGTTGAATGTATGTTTTAGTTAATGTGGAATGATTACTTGATTGGTCCTTAAACTTCATAATTTAGTTCATAAACATTAGTTCGTAACTAATTAGTCCTTGTAATTTCAATTTAAATTCGTAACAATTTAGTGTTTAACGTACAAAAATTTATTAAAATTTGATTTTGTGATATATAGTGTAGACTCTATCATAGAAGTATTGAGTCTAATTTGTGTGCTGATTTATTTTAGGCAATAAATCTTATTAAAATTTCATCCTAAATCGTTACAAATTTTTAACTCAATTGTTACACAGTAACCTTTAATTAAAGGACTAAAATGTTAATTCTACAAAAGCTTGAGAGAATTAAAAGTGATTTTTAACGTTACTTAATTTAGTTTTGTTAATACTTTCATTTTTCAATTTGATCACTTCATATGAGTGAATATTGATCCATGATAAACTAACATGGATTAACATCTGATGAATGATGGTAGTATCTAATTTCACGAAATGGATTAAAGTAATCTACTCTTTAAATTCTCTTTTCTAATTAATAGAAAAATTTAACAAAAGAATGAGTTAGGTTGAAGGGTGGTATAGTTTAACTGTCATCGGTAAGAGTTAACAATCGGTACATGATTCAAATCTATAAGATTGAACTATTAAATTGAAAACACACAAGGGTTTAAATTTTTATTTATTTATTTAAACGATGGAGATCCAATTTTTAAAAATTGTGCCATTGATGTTTATTTGGTCCCCAACTTTAAATAACACAATATTTGTCTTTGAACTAAAATCTATATTATTCTTAAACTTTCCATTGTTTTTAGAAGAACAAAAAAGAGAAAACTTTTAAGTTTGTGTCTAATAGAGTTTTACAATTTTGTCAAATAGAATCCCGAGTTTTTAATTAGTATCTAATAGATGTTAGGTCAATTTTCAATACTTTTAAATGGATGAATTTACTAGACACAAAAATTAAAAATTAAAAGTTAAAGATAGATACGTAATAAAAAGAGGTTTTATTAGACAAAATCTATTTTTGTTTTAAATAAAATTTTAATTAAATTTACAATTTTGGTTTAAATTTCAAAACTTATTAAACGCAAAATTGAAAGTTCAAAACTTTGTTACTATACTTTTAAAAGGTTCATTTTAATAGTTATATTTTTAATTTTGTTTTATTTTGATCTACATACCTTCAAATGGTTTATTTTAGTTCGTATACTTTTAAAAAGTGACTATCTTGGTTTTTTCATTTTCATTTCTACTTCATTTTAAAAGATCAAAAGTTAAGATCAAAATGAACAAAAATTGATAGTATACTTTTAAAATAAATATTTAAAAATATATAGATCAGAAGAATACTTTAAAAGTACATGAACTAAAATTAAAATGAACGAAAATGTATTAAGGGTCAAATTAATGTTTAAACTAAACTTAAAAATTATGAATTTTTTTTAGAAAAGAAACCCTAAAACATGTTTTTTTGAGAGTAAAAGAAGAAAAGGCAGTAAATAAATGTTATTTAGTGGACCTTATTTGGTGGATTTAGTTTGGTTCCGTCGTCTTCACGAGGCCTCCATTTCTACGTTTCTTGGGATTATGATTCAAATGCTCTCTCTCTCTCTCTCTCTTTTCTTCCACACATATCCCAATCTCTCATTCTTCTTTTCATATTCTTCTTTTCTTCTCTTTCACGTTTTCTTTTCCTCATGTGATTCTGCAATATCCATTTTCCATGCCCACTCTCTCTTCCCCTACAAAACTCACATTCTATCTCTGCACACGCTTATCTTTGTACATCTACGTTTCATTAAGATCTATCGAAGATAATATTTTAACTTTTTTTTTTTTTTTTTAATCTGAAAAACCTATCATCGAAGCTGATGCATGAAGAAGAGATGGTGCAACTTGCGTCACACTTTTTCTTTGCGTTGCTATATATATGTTAGAGCCATTCTGAATTTAAAAAAAAAAAAACCCATCTCATTACTTCAAATTATGTTCAACTCCTCACAATCATCACTGAATTTTCCATCTTTTGATCCATTATTTGGTCATGCCTTTAAGAGCATCATCTCTTACAATGGAAGTGTACTAATGCTAGCTGCCTTAATCTCTCTGCTTCTTGTCACCATCTTTGTTCTCCTTCTCCACATCTATGCCAGATGGTTCCTCACCCAAGCCCGTCACCAGCGTCGCAGCTCTATCGCCGTCTCTCAAGTGCTCGGCCAGCCTCGGTTGCACCATTTCCATTCCATATCGTTTGATCACACCACCCCTCCAGCTGCCCGATCTCCCACCAAAGGACTCGATGCATCGGTGATTTCCGCAATCCCTCTTTTTATTTACATGTCCGAAAACCAATGCAAGATTGGATTGGAATGTGTCATTTGCTTGAGCTTGTTTGAAGAGAATGAGATTGGGAGGAGCTTGCCTAAGTGTAAGCATGTGTTTCACGTCGAGTGCATCGATATGTGGCTGAGTTCTCATTCTAATTGTCCGATTTGTAGAACTCCGGTGGTTCGCACTCATCAGAGTTTGAGAAATGGAATTGGCAATAACTTGGAATTGAATGAAAATGAATAGCAGATATAGCTATTAATAATGGTGGAGCTGCCATGTTCGAATGATCAGGCTATAATGAGGAAATTGATATCTGTAGATTATTTTTCCGTTCTTCATCATCTCACAAATGTTCCTCAACAAATTCATGGCTTTCTATTGTAACCTATATATCCACACCTCTGCACATAGATCTAGTGAAACTTCGCAAACATGAGGTTACCTAAGAATATTTCCATACATCTTTACAAATTATGTTGAAAAAAATTTAAACCAAATACGATTATCAGATTGGAGAATTTATTTTACTCATTTTTAAGTCGTGGGGATGTGCCGATAACAATGCATTAACAAGTTTTCTCTCAACTATATTATTTTTTCTATGATCGAAGGATATATACAGTTTGGGGATGTATTAATAGGATTCCCCTATTTATACTTAAAACGTAATTTAATAGATTAAAAAATGAGTTTTCTTTTTTGGTATTTGGCAAAATAAGTTTTTAAAAAACGCAGTAAAAATAATCCAGTTATATTTGCGACTTAAGCTCATTACAATTAAAGTATCAAAATATTTCATTACGATTACACAAATTTTCAGTACAGTTTGATGTTTTGTTGTTAAGTAGTGATAACCTACAATTACTCGATCAAAACAGGTAGTTAAGGCATAAGTACTGGTGAATGAAATTAAAAGACAGAAGAGCTTCAATCAAACCGGAGCATTGGGTTGAACTAAAAAAGAAAAGACAATATTCTTTCAAAAAAGAATGTATTCAAAATAAAAGTATTGTGTTGTATGACTTTAGTGAATATCCATTGTTGGGTAATAACTTTTCAAACAAAAGCAGTTGTTGACTGTTGACTCTCTCTTTTTCGAGGCTACTAAATATAATGGAATGTCCACTTGAGACAAACGCCAAAAAAAAAAACCATATATATCAACCCTAGTTACTTAATTTGAATCTAGTTTTGATCCTTCACTCATTCTTATATAAAATGTGATCAAAAAAAGAGGAGAAAAGAGGTCAATCTTATCATGGAGTTCAAATCCAGTCTGAGGTTGCGACTAACTCGGCCCCATCCAATTCAAACACTACTTTCTAAAATTTTAATTTTAATACCCCCAACCTTTACTTAAATTGGACCAATCAGTATTCGGATCATCTTATAGGAGGACCTAAAAACCTAATCTAAAATTAAAATATCACTTCATTTTCCAGTTCAAAAAACATAAATGAGAGAGTGTAGGTTCGAAAGTAGACAAAAATGAAAACTATTAAAGAGTCATCCTATCATTTAAACCTTTTCTTTTATAAAAATTATCTAAATTAAAGTATAAAATTATTTTAAACAAAAATTAAAGTGCCGGCACTTTTAACACATTCATATATATCAAATTTTAATCTTTAAAATGTCATATTTTAGATCTTGCTATTTGAAACTATGTTATATAAAAATTAAAATAGACATTTAAAATGTCATATTTTAGAACTTACTATTTGAAACTATGTTATATAAAAATTAAAATAGACATTTAAAAAGTTTTGGATAAAAAAAAAAAAAAAACAAACACAGAGAATTTGGAGAGTAAAGTAAAACCTCACAATCAAAATAAAAGTTCAAATTAATAATAATAATAAAAAAGGTATTATAGATTAAAAGCTTAGTGACAAAAGGCGCATTAACATATACACTTTCCATTCCACTTTCATGTAATGTTTATAACCAAACTTTTTATTTCACACCCACCAAAATTTCTTCCTGTGTGTGTGTGTGTGTGTGTGTGTATAATTTCTCTTTACTAATGAAACCCAATTGGATTTATGACATGGAAACCAGTAACCTACGATAATGCAATATTACTTTTGAAACAATCAAACCGAAATGAAAAGGGAGATGATGTCCATGCATGTTGATATTGATATTACCTTTATACAACCAAATTTTATATTAAAGAGGGGGGATTTTAAAGAATTTCAAGCCCACAAAGCCAAAATGGACATGGAAGTAGAGCCGAGCAACAAGGCAATAAAACAAATGTTTTTGAGGCAATGATTTGAGGTCATCAACTTGTTGTGAAAAAAATCAAGGGCTATTAAATCTACCAAAGCCATGTATATGAGAATCCCAGATGAAAATGATCCTAATAAACCTTCCATTATCAAAGCTTTGGGGTTGCTATCGTCATAACCTGTTAATGAAAACAGAATCATACCTAGTATTATACCCATTGGCGTTGTCACTGAGAACATGAAACACATATACGCTGTGGTTGTGAAGCTGAATCCTGCCTGCAGTGTATTAGGAATATGTTATAGTTTAAAACATAAACCAAGTGTAAGAGGAGAACATATATAGTTTATAATGGAGGAAATTTCAAATAATATTGCGGTAGAGTGGAAATTTGTATATGTATTGGTAGTCACATAAGAAGCGTACCTAAGGGATCAAATATTTAGTAAATTAAATAATTGTTAACGTGCCAAATAGTTGAGGGACATCGATAGTAAATAAGCTTGACTTAAGGTCAAGGACTTCAAGTCTTTCTGTTTCCCCAAAACCCCCTCCCTTGAAATAAAATTTGAGAAAAGTTTTTAAAGGGACTAAAAAAGAAAATAAGAAAGAATGATATGATGTGCTCACCTGAGCAATACACCCACCAAGTCCCATTCCTTCAAAAATTTGATGAAAAGCAAGAGCAGCAACAAGCGGTTTAATGGTACACTGATTCTGAGACATTCCCATCGTTACTCCAATTATCACCGAATGAAATATTATCCCTATTTCCAATACTTTCGATACCAATTTCTGTTTCATCTTCACCAATTCCTCTTCCCCAATAATTCCTCCCCCTCCTGTTTCCTCCGATTTCCTCTCCCCTGCCACCAGAAGCCCAATCTCCCCTCCCGACTCCTCCCCACCTTTCTCCTCCACGGGATTATACTGGTCGTGTCCCACGTGTGATGTCGCCGTCACGTCCACGAACAGCGCCACGAGAGCGCCGACCATGGTCACGAGGCCCGAGAAGGGGAAGTCGCGCCAGGGGTGCTGTGAGGCGATGCGGCAGTCGGAGAGTGCGTCGAAGGCGTCGGGGAGTACGTGGACGAGGGAGGTGGAGAGAATAACGCCGGCGGCGAAGGATTTGACGGTGAGGATGGCTTTGTCGTAGAGAGGTTTGCCGTGGAAGAAGCGAGTCAGGAGAACAGGGGAGGAGACGCCGATGACGCTGGTGATGAAGATGAGGAAGATGGAGATTAGTTTGAGGTGGGCGGCGGCGCGTCCGTCGCGACAGGCGGAGTCGTGGGTGAAGTCGGTGGGACAGGCGGCGGCCATGGAAATGGAAAAAACGGTTGAGGAGAGAGAGAGGGGGTGTAGGAGTTTTATGAAGATTGGTGGTTTGAGAGAGAAAGAGAGCAGAGAAGGGGTGGTTTCAGTATTAAATGAAGTGGGCAACCACAGTTTTATTAGCTTTTCTTGAAGACTTTCTTCTTCATTTCCTTTTTTATATGTTATATTTTTTTAACTTTCACTTCTCACCGCCAAGCTGCTTCATATCCATCTTCACCGAGGTCGATTATACAGACTTATATATATACACAAAAACAAAAAGAAAGTTAGTTTTCGAGTACTTCAGATGTTATCAGAAATGTCTTTTGCGTTTGTGGTTTCTCTAAAAGTTTAAAAACCTTCTACCAAAATCTTAATCCTCCAAAATACTTTCATTATTGGTGGTTCTCTTTGGTGTCTTATTGTATTCCATATCTTTCCTTCTTTAGTGTGTGGTTGCTACCGAAGTTAATTCATATTGCTTGTTGTGACTCTATTGTGCATATTGAACGGCACTTAGTCCTCCATTTAGCTTGTTCTGAATGTGAACTGCTTTGGTCTTGGTGTGTAAAAGGAGAGAGTATTGCATCCACTCCAACTCACTACTCGTACAGCGTGAAATGAGATTCTCAAAATTTAAAGGATGAGTCTAAGCTATTCGAGCAAAGAGGACCTTGCTTTCGCGATTCAAGTGAGAAGAAGTCTCACGGTTACATGTCTTAAGATAGACTAAGACATTCTTCACTAATACGATAACTTAGGGAGAGCTTAAGTTACTATGAGAAAGTCTCACACTTGAGACAATCTAGGTGATCTGTTGAGTGATATGTTCGACAGGCACTGTAATTATGTTATCATTACATATAAGTACTACAATGTAATTGTTTATCATTGATATTAGTGAAGTTATCTTTTCACGGACATATTGTCACCAACTTAGGTAGTTTATACTAAACTTGGTAATTACTAATCTCATGTGTACTTCATTTATCACTTTATATTTTCAATAATAATTGTTGGGTGGAGTTTTGTAATATTGTAGATAACACAGACATCTCATTCAGTAAACAAACTCTTTTTTTATTTTCAGGTAACTTTTTCTTCAATATCTAAACTATCAATTATTTGACTTTTTCTCATAAATCTCAACTAGAGTGAGAAATGTAATCCATCATTCTTGTCTAAATCTCTTAATCTTTTTTATTTTTCCAAAATTGTAAAATTATTATTTGAGAAAATTTGAGAAGAGGTAATAGTTGGTATAAGATTTATAAAGACGTATAGTATTTGGAAAAAATATATTGAACTCGATGTTCATATTCCAGAAAAATTAACATCCATCAATATTCTATGTATTTGGACTTTATGAGTGTAATTTCGTTCATTATTAAAATCTTACGTGATGTTAACACCAAGATTCTATCTATATCCCAAATCTTACGTTCATTTTTTTCTTTGGCAAATTTTGATTTTTTTCCAAAAAAAAATTAAAAATCAAATTGCAATGACCCTAATATACGATAAATTTTGAAATTAAAGATATGACTTGGTACAACATTTAGAAAGATTAAATAATATATATTTCAAAAAGTTGGTAGAATCTTAATTTACGCAAAGAGAGTACAAAACAATTTATAAGATGAAAATTTTAATTTTTTTAACTAAATCTTGGAAGTCTATCTCAACTAAGATAGATAAAAAAAAAAGTATATATATGTAAGGACTTTCGTAAAGTATGAACTACAAGAAATTTTGGATCTTCAGACACTGGATTACACTATCGGGAGAACAGGCGTCAGAAGATATGGTATCTTTCGACATAATAACTGAAGTGTCGGGACATACTCGATCCTCCGATGCAGTCAAATTTGCTTTAGAAGTTTTCCTTTTAAAAACTTAGCCCCCATCTGTAATTCACAAATCTGCAACGAGGAGAAGAAATGGTTGCAAAAAGCGAAAAACGCACCAAATCTAGTGTCGTCATCCTCTTCTAATGCTGACATCCCGCTACAAGAAATCAGAGTTTTTTCGACGCAAAAAAATGAGTCGAAAAAAGGAACATTGGCAGAAGGGGTTTCTTTCGACGTAGGAAGTATGACGTTAGGGGAGGTTCTTTCGGCCGACACACCATAATGCACGTAAGACAAATATGACCAATCACGACGTGGATAATGAGGATGTTGAAACTGCCTTAAGGATTGTCAACGTCTACAGTATAGCGTCGGGCAAGGCCAAAGAATTAATTGTAATGTTGGCTTTCCTCCGACGTGACGTCAGAAACATCGAGGAAAAGGATCACCATTTTCGATGCCATTAGTGATGCGTCGGAAATGAGTTGGTTGTCCCGACGTTCTTTGGGTTGCATTGAGAGTTTCTCTTTTATTAAACCCAATTCATTATGTAATTTACAAAATCGAAAGAGAAAGGAAAATGACATAGAGAGAGAGAGAGAGAAGAAGAAGAGATTTGTTGCAGCCGGTCCCCACTGCTTGCAGCTGTTTCGTCGTTGTCGTCTTCTGCTGCTGCTACCCTATTTTGGTAAGTAATTTTGTTTTATATTAGTTTAGATGTAATTTATTTTTATTTAGATTAGAAATTATGTTTTAGAAATAAGATCTTGAATTTGGTTTTGGATTTGGTTTTTGGTATTCAATTTGAATTTTAATTGTTTTTTTAGATTCATGAAGTCATGTAAATTTAAGAGGGTTGAATTGAAATTTTGAAAGAGGGAGGGGTTGAATTGAAAATTGAAGGGGAGGTTTAATTGATATTGTAAGGGAGGTGCGTTGAGTTGAAAATTAGAGGGGGGGGGGGGGGGGGGGGGAGTTGAATTCAAAGTAAAGAGGGGGTGAGGTGGTTAGAATTCACAATTAAAGAGGGGTGAATTGAATTTTTTTAGGACGGTTGGATTGAAATTTTTAAGGGGTTGAATGAATTAAAAATTAAGGAGGGGGTATTGAATTAAAAATTAAAGGGGGCAGGTGAATTGAAAGTTAAAGAAGGGGGGGTTGAATTGGAATTTTTAGGAAGGGTTGAATAGAAAATTGAACAGGGAGGGGAGGGGGGTTATAGCCTTTAGTTCAAATTTTATTGTTGTTTATTTTTTAATAGTTTCGTTTGTTAGAACTACTAGGAATTTGTTGTTGATTTCTTATGGCTATCCCGTAGTTATGGTACCCTTTATAGTTTGAACTTAGCTTCAGTTAAAAGATTGGGAGAATTTGGCATAGCTTATTCATGGACTAATTAAATTCAGGGTTTGATACGAGGAATATACGACTAATGATCAAACATATTTGTGTAGGTTTTTAACAATGGACAAGTGTTCATTACAAGAAATCAGATCAATCACGATGCTAGAAACGACGTCGACGAAAGGTGCGTCGATGTTGATCACCTTTTGCCGACATGCACAACAACACGTTGCAGAAAGAGTTGTTTCGCGACATTGAAGAACTTCACGTCACATAAAGTGTAAACCTAAGTTTAATAATTCAACTTTTCACATTTCTCTGACACATGTCGCAGAAAGTTGAATATTATTTCAACTTTTCGTGACGTGTGTCAGGACGACGTTGCAAAATCTCTAAACATGTCATTTCAAATTCGGTTTTCTGCAATGTATGTTAGAGAGACGTCGCAAAAAGTTGAATATTGAATTTATTATTTCAACTGTCCGCGACGTCGTAAGGTAGACGTCACAGAAGGTTGAATTTGAAACGACACGTTTCAACTTTCTGTGATGTGTGTCAGATAGACGTCGCGAAAAGTTGAATTTAAAACGACATGTTTCGACTTTCTACGACGTCGTCCTGACACACGTCACAGAAAGTTGAAATAATAAATTCAATATTCAACTTTCCACGACGTGTAGTAGTTGATGTCGTGGAAAGTGAACATAATCCGCGACGTCGAGTGGAGTACGTCGCGGAAAGGGAAAATAATAAATCAATATTTTAAATTTCTGCGACGCGTGTGTTGTTGGCATCATGGAAAGTCCCTTTTTGTGACGTTTTTGAATACATCAGGGAAAGTGTAGCCTATTTTTACACAGAACCTATTCACAATCTCACGAAAGAAGAAGAAAAATCGAGAGGGAGAGGGGAAGAAGAAGAGTTTGCTCCGTTGTTGTGCCGTTGTCGTTACCGTTGATGTTACCGTCGCCATTGTCACCACCATCGCCCACCGCCGCCGTCTCTATAGGTTTTTTTTTTTTTAAATTTATATGTGTTAAGTGTATATATATGTAATATGGATGTATATATATGTTGAATTTATATGTATATGTATGTATAGTTTAATTTGTATGTATATATATGTTTAATGTGTATATGTTATGTGTATGTTTAATGGGTATGTATTTATATGTTTAGGGTGTATGTATATGTAATGTGGATGTATATATGTGTTTAATGTATATGTATATGTAGATATAATTTAATGTGTATGTATATATATGTTTAATTTATATGTATATGTATGTATAGTTTAATTTGTATGTATATATATGTTTAATGTGTATATGTTATGTGTATGTTTAATGGGTATGTATTTATATGTTTAGGGTGTATGTATATGTAATGTGGTTGTATATATGTGTTTAATGTATATGTATATGTAGATATAATTTAATGTGTATGTATATATATGTTTAATGTGTGTGTTATGTGTATGTTTAATGTGTATGTATAGTTTAGTGTATATATATGGTTTAGGGTTTAGCTTAAATTCGAATAAATTTGAGGTTGATGGGTCTTTATCGAATTCAATATTGAATATGAATTTTACATTAAAATTGCATTTGAATTATAAAAATGTTAAATAGCCTAACTAATTAAATTGGAGATTTGACATAAATTGTTCACAAAATAAGTTTGAATAGTTGGAATATTTGAGGAAAGATGTATAAAACTAATATAACATATTTATTTGTTAGGTCTTTTAAGAAGATGAAAATTAGGGATAGGTTTTGTGTTGAGTACAAGAAGGAGTTTTTCAGTTTTTAGAGGTTGCAAAACATCACACAAACAATTGCGAAAAAATAAGGTGTCCATGCAAAAAATGTATGAATTCAAACTGGGACTCTTTAGAGGGTGTGAGGCGACATCTATTAACTACTGAAATAGTCTTCTCCTATATAAACTAGGTGTATCATGGAGAGTCCGTGAACTTGCACATAGGTATGCAAACATTTGATGAAGGAACGAGTAGTAGTCACCTAATAGTTGATGAAGGAACTAGCAGTAGCCCAGTTACTAAAGAAAATGAAATGTTGGATATGTTGCATGATTTACAAGTTGGTATTGAATAAGTAGAAGAGATGGGAGGAGGTTTAGATTTAGAAGAAGACATTTAAGGAGTTACTAAATCAAGCAAGTTGTGAGCTATACCCCGACTGTTCAGAATTTTCGTCACTAAAATTTTTGGTTAAAATGATGCACGTGAAGGTTCTCAATGGTTGAAGCAACAAGTCCTTCTATATGATGTTAGAGTTAATAAAACGTATGTTTCCAATGTGTGGTACTAACATCCCTAGTTCATTCAATGAAGCCAAAGGAAAATTGCGTGGTTTGGGCCTAGGGTACAAGACTATTCATGCTTGTAAGTATGACTGTGTATTGTTCTGGAAGGAGTTCGATGACTTGCAACAATGTTCGACTTGTGGTGAGTTTCGATACAAGATTAATTCCAACAGATCAAGAAAAAAGATTTCACAAAAGATATTGTGTTACTTTCCGTTGGTGCCAAGATTACAGCGAGTGGAAACAGATGATGTGTTGAGACATCCAATTGATGCAGAGGGATGGAAGCACTTTGATTCTGAATTTCCTTATTTTGCTTTAGAGCCACGAAATGTTCGTTTGAGGTTAGCTTCAGGTGGGTTCAATCTGTTCGGTCATATGAGTACCTCGTACAGTATGTGACCTGTTGTGTTAATTTCGTATAATTTTCCACCATGAAAATGCATGAAAGAGTCGAACTTCTTTATGTCATTGCTCATTCCCGGTTCTAAATCTCCTAGCAGAGAAATTAATGTGTACCTACAACCATTACTTGAGGAACAAAAAAAATCTATGGACGTTTGGTGTGCATACGTATGATTGTCTGACGGATCAATGTTTTCAGTTGTATGCAGCCTTGTTGTTCTATACATTACTTACGTTGTGATACTCACTTTGTTGATTTTTATGTCTGTAGAAATGACGTCTAACTTTTCGTGCACGATGCAAGAGGAAGACTATTTTCTTAATCTAAATGCATTGGATAACACGACCGGTTAGTCGTTAGTAGGCGACACTTCAGGTTCGTAATAACCAACATTTTCAATACAATCCCTCTCAATTGTCTTTAAGTTATGCGTATTGTATCTAACAACTGATGGAAACGGTAGACATGCGCAGCGGAATTAAGATCAAATTTTACTCTAATTACAACTAAACACTTTAGTGATAAACATGCATCACAACCCTAAAAAGAAACAAAATAGGGTTAATAGAAAATCTCACATTTGATGCTTTTCTATTATCACAATCTTCTCACGTGCTTTTCACGATCTCCTCACGAAATAAAAAACGGGACTACCACTAGTGTTGACCCGCTAATCTCCGAACTTAGGACCGAATTGTGGGACTCAAACGGTAGAGAAAATAGAGAGAGAGATGGATTTAGGAGGAATAATTTGTGGAGAGAACTTTTGGAGAGTAAAAGGAAAATTGGTTTGATTTTGCAATTCCAAATTACAAAATCAATTTTTTTAACAAAAAAAACAACCAACCCTTTTTATTTCCAATTCATTCCTTTTATAAGCAAACTACAAGAAAAAATTGCATGTAGTGAGCTTCCACTCTCCACACTTGACATATTACCAAGTAGGTGTCACATGCATGAAGCCATTTGTTATTTACATGCAATATTCTTTCAAGGGTAAAATGGTAATTTGACATTAAAAAGTCAAAAGTCAACATTTTGACTTTTTACCATTTTATCCGTCTTGACTAATTTCAATTTTCCTAGTATGAATCCGCATTCATTTTTTCAAAATTCAAATCATATTTGAATATAAAGTCGGTCAAAGTTTGATTTTTCAAAGTCAAAAGTCAACATTTTGACTTTTTACATCTTTGACCTTTTTCATCATTTCCGAGCTTCCAAATTCCATATTGATATTTAAATCATATTTAAACATGAAGCTCTACTTAAGTTATAATCGATGACTATATTAAATATATTTATCGGTTTCTCTCTCTTTACCTATTTTGAACAATTCAAATTATTTCATCATAATGTTCTAAGTTGATTCCTTACAAGCTAGCGGGGGAACCTAATGAACCTATAGATCATGGGCTCCAACGATCCGAGATTAACTGGCTAAACTCTTTAGACCGAGTTAATAAACCTTCGTTAACTAACGGGTCATTCCACTAGAGTCCCGTAGTTGCACTCCCTTCACTATAGATATATTTGTGTCCATGTGATATCACCATGATAAGTAAGTTAATCCTTCACAGGTTGTTCATAATCTCGACTGGGTCAAAGTACCGTTTTACCTCCGAGATTATATCTTTTCTCCTTAAGTCCCACTGATCCACTATTGAACAATTGGTTTAAGGTTCAACCTTTAAACCGAATCCCTCTCGGGCCAATGAGAGGGTGGGGTCCTTTGTTCAAGACCTGGATTTAGTCTTTAAGGGAATAATCTATCTACTAACCCTAGAGTGGGTAGGAGTGAATTCCGTCTTGCACTTTATGTCCTTAGCTATCCACCCGATCTTACCCCTGAAATGGAAGGCTTATTGGGCCAGCGCCATTGAGCTGCCCTCACCTATACAGATCTAAGGATAATTTCGTGTGAACAGAAGTTCATAGTTAGTTCAGGATTAAGATTAAGTTACATTGGATATCTATAAACAAAATAGTCAGTTTTACAAAGTTAACGGTGTTATAACTTAAAAGCGACTATCTCATGGTTCCAGTCTTATGTAAACTCTTTACATAGGATGCCCCCACTTCCATGTCTCTACATGAACGATTTAGGATCACATCGTTTGTACTAACTACAAAGTAGACCGCATCAATAGTACCTCCGGAATAAGACGCCCAACCGTATTCGTATACTATAGACTATTTAGGCTATTTACTAGAACTTAATCCACGTTTATGTCTCTACATAAAGTTCAAGTTTACATAATAATATCCTTGGGACCTTAGTTTATTGGCTTTAAGATTATAGTATTAATAACGACTTATTGAATAGAATATGATTACAAACTACGAGTTTTAGGACATAAATTCGAACAACAACGATCGTTTTCAGTAGATCCCTCTAATCTAGCTCCCACTTTCATTACGAGGTGAGTACGATGAAATTCTAGAAAAATAGATATCGCCTAACGGTAAGTCTGTAAATTCATAAACATTTATATATGTTTCTATTCCCTATTAAAGCTATACTGACTTGAAACATATTTCTTTTGTAGCAATTTTTCGTGTTTGATCTAAATGATCCAACACTTAATCGGTTTGTTGAGCATCAAATGCTCACCGTGGGGAAGAAATTCAAGTAACCATCGGCATTTTAAGAAGTTTGACACCCCTGAAGAAGCACGAGCAAACCTACCCCCGAAATTGGTCAATCAGGTGGAAGATTGGTACTTTCTCTGTGACTACTACATCACTCGATAGTTTTAGGTGATTTATATAGTTTTACGTTGAAATAAATTAAAATTTATTTATTTAATTAGTTTGAAAGTATAATGTTTTGACCATCGATCATCATTTTTGGAATGTAGGAGCAATCAAATATGTACAAGTCTGTTAGGGCGCGACAGCCTTACAAACACAGGAGCGGCACAAAGTCGTTTCTTCAGAGACAAACAGAGCTTACTGAACTTCACGGTCGTCCGGTGGACCATGTTGAGTTATTCAGAGAAACGCACGCCAGTAGTAGTGGCGAGTTCATTTCAACAGCATCAAAGGACGCTTTTGTAAGTTTTAGAAAACTTTATGTTTTATTATACTTTCAATTCTGTTTTCAAGTTTGATCATCTCTCAAACTTACAAGCTTCTATTGTGCAGAATCAAATGGTCAACTTGTGGCTAGTCTCGGTACAAGGTTAGTCCTAATAAAAAATTTGAAAGTATGTTAGACAATGAAACGTTTATTTAAATTATAATACAATTTTGATTTGGATATATAATTATTTACTAATTTGGTTGTTTGATTTTTATTTAATTTAAATCAAATTGGAATCGAACAGGAAATACAATAGAAACAAGAAACTAAAAACAAAAAATTAATTTTTTTAAAAAACCTCAAATTATTATTCCCAGTGCATAGTTTGCGTCGAGAAATAGGTCTTCCCACGACGCATACAAGATGGCGTCGGGGATAGTTTGCACGATGTAGCAACGGGAAAAACCTTCTCCCGATGTTTACTCAGACGTCAGGAGAGTTATCTACATTTCCCCAACACCGTGACGTCGTCGACACAATAAACGTCGGGGAAGGGGCAGTCCCGATGCATCTTTCGCATTATGTCAGGAATGGTTCTCCCAACATGAATTTTTTGACGTCCTTTCCAACGTCGAAGAGAACGTCGGGAAATCTTGTCCAGATACCTTTTGTAATCGTCCCCGACGTAGAGTAGCTTCAAAAAACACCTGACTTCTTGTAGAGTCTTCTTGGCCAGTTCTCTTCTGGTGTCGTCATCATCTGTCTTGTCTCTTCCGATATGTAATAAGCTAGATTGTATTTTGTCCTAAAAAATCATTTGTTCCGAGGAAACAATCGGCCCCATTCAAGTTCTTGGTTCCTCTTGTTTACGCCCCTTGTTCTTCTTAGGTAAGTTTAATCTTATAAGGTTTTTACTTTTTTTAATATTTCTGATTATTTTTCATTCGAGTTTTGTTCGAATGAGATTTGAGATTCTAAACCTTGTTGTGAGGGATCGGCTGTTCACGTTGGTTTTGGTTGGTGCTTTTTCCCATGGCTCGTACTTGGTGTATCCTCTTAACCCTTATATTTGTTTTTATCATTGCCCCTATCATATTGAATTCACATTCTTGAATCTTGCGATTTCTATGTTTCTTTGTTCATTCACATTCTTAAACCTCATTTCAATTGTCACCTCTTTCAAGGTATATTCTTGCTTCACGACTGCAATGTTGTTTTCCTACATACAATGGTGGATTTATTAAGGGACTAGAGTGGGCACGTGCCCCTCTCACATTATCGGTTTTTGTATTTTAATATTAATTTTGAAGTGTTAGATTACAATATATATTAAATTTAGCTTCATTATGACTAAATTTTGCTTCTGCAGTAGTGGTTGTGCTCCTGTACAATCCTAGGTTGTGAGTTCAAATCTTGTCCACTATAATTATTTTTACAAAATAGTTTTTATTCCAAATATCAATAATTTTCTTTCCCCAAATATCAAATTTCTCCCTAACAATTTTTTTTAAAAAAAATACAAGATCCAAACTTCCACTCTCTCAACATATTTACATTCACATATTTATATTACAAAAAAATCATGTGAAAATTGTTGGTCTTTTGAATGTTATTGGAGCATCAATGAAACGATCGATATTTTTTTAAATATTTTTTAGTGTGATTATTATAAAGTGTCTGATGCCCCTTATATAAAATTTCTGGATTCTCTACTGCCCACGTATGTATAATCTATCATTGCCAAATAACAAGTGATTTAGCTAAGGATCTGTTGAAAAGGCCCTCCGATTCATCTCCAAAATTTTGAACTTATTGTGTTGGAAATTGAACATTGGCTGGGAGTGGAAAAGATGTTAAAAGGGATGGTGTTATGCTGTTTTTCACTCAATAGTTTTTTTGGGAAAGACACCATTTTGGTTGGCTTGAATAAGGGGATCACTTTTAATTGGGTTTTCTTTTTATGGTTAGATTTTTTCTTTTGTTGGATTCTTTTATTGTAATGTTAAATGCTTTGTAAGCAAAGTTTTACTTTATAATGGGACTGTACCTTTATTCTAAATCTTCTTGTGAAAACATTTTGCTATTGAAATTAAGTTTAGTGATTTGGTTGTGGTGCCTACATGTTCTACTATTCACAAACAAAACAAAAAACACAATAATTTTTATCCATTGAATTTATCTTTTTAGCAATTCAAATTGAGTATGAATTTGTTTCTACTGGATTTTCAGAAGAAATGGGCTACAACAAGTGGTTCACATATTCTCTTGGGCATCACAACCATCTATTAGAATGTTTTGTTGAACTCTGATTATGTATAGATTTTTTTGGAAGTAAAAGATGTAATAAATTGCTTAATCTTAAATTGTTCTCATCCCCTCCTCTTTGGTGGACAGTTAGAAGCTGTCAAAACTCTTATCTTTCCTAACAAGATGGGAATGAGGATAATGGTTACCATTTTACTTCTCATGAAGTTGTGTAAAGTGATTTTGTACTAGAATTGTAAAGTCTAGTATTAATATATATATTTTCTTGTAAAGTCTCATAAACGTATATGTATATATATATTTTTTAAAAAGTAGAGGATCTCCTAACGCACCAAATGTAGAATTGGAAGATCTCCTCATGACGTACATGGACAACGTTGGGAGTTATGATCTGAGATCTCCTGATGTTACATTTTGTGCATCTGGAGATTCTCTCTCGACTCATTTCATATGGCTCCAATCTTGATGGGCATTTTTGCGTTGAAAGACCCTTTTCTGACAGATTTTCGTATATTTTCCAATGCTTTTGTGTGTCAGGAGATCCCCATTTTCTTGTAGTGATGCTAGTTGTAAAAAAATGAAACATAAAAATGTTTATTTTTTATTCCTTTAAAATCGGTACACAATACATTATCATAGTTTGGTTAGTATAAATTTGTTTTATTGACTTTATGTCGATGTAAAAATATTGATAAAATTATCATAATGGTATAAATTAATTGGTATAAGCTTGTGTTATATCGACATTATATCAATGCAAAATTCATGATTAAGTGTAAAATATTATTGATAGAAATGTATGATCACGTGCAGCCAAAAATGTAATGGCTTGATTTAGAGTAAGATGAGAAAAAGTAAAACACATTTTGGAGTCATTAGTAAAGAAAGTAGTCTTTGTTTTGTAAATATGACGACCATCCTTTCAAAACAATTTAAAATGTTGAGCTATAACTTAATGGTACTTAGCAAAGAAAAAAAGATTTAATTAGGTGCAATCTACACACTAAACTTTATACTTTCTCAAAAATAAAATGAAATATATCTATGTATAAATTAGATTTAAAACATACACTTATAACAACAATTTAAAACATCTGAAATCTATATTGATTATAATTACATTTAAGTATACTATTAAATTTTACTTTATTAGCATTGATGAATGGGGTTGTGATTGCTGACGTGTCAACCACCCTCTCATTGGCAAAGTATGTTAAAATTGAAGGTCCCAAATACTCCTTTTTCTTCCTTTTCTTCTTACTTTTTAAAAGAAAATTTTGTGACTTGTTTCATTTTAGTTTGTGTTTCAATCAATCTTAAGAATCAGGTTGATTTATATTGAATTCCTTTTTTAAAACAATCTTTTTTATGCTTCCTAATTTTTAAAAAAATTTCTTTTTAGTGTGAGGTTTACCCTTAAGTTTTCAAAATCTACATTTTTAGTTATTTTATTTTAAAAAATCTCTATGGTATAAAAAGACAAAATGAGAACTAAAATTCCCATTTTGCCCCTCTATTTTAAGTATAGGACTATTATACCCTTAAATTTAATATATAGTTGGCTGTTAATAAATTTATTTAAACGTATCATCAAAAAATTTACATCTTTTCAACAAAGCATCTTATTAGTAGAATATAACATTTCACAGAATATTCTATTCTTTAGTATGTATTTAGTAAGTGTGAAGTGGTGGATATTCAAGTTTTTTTAGACATCTCTTCTCACCAAAAACACAGTTATTGATGCATATTTTGTTGTTGTTTTTCTTTTCTTTTCTTTTTTCAATCCAACCTTATAAAGGACCATAAAAAAATTTGATCTTTCTTGACGTACTTAATTTCTTAATAGTCATGACAAAGGACCATCTTTTTTTGATACAATATTTATCTTGACGGTAGTATACATCAAGAAAATCCCCTTATTTTATTGAAGAAATACGAGAAAACGTAAAAAAAAATGTGGAATCTTGATTTTCTTGATGGACAAAATTCCCTTAATTTTATTGACGGTTCACAAATGTCAAACAAATTATTTCTCGATAGACAATAAACATCAAGGATAATGTATTAGTTGACCAGCAATGTCCATCAAGATAGTTAGATTTTCTTGATGGACGAGGTCTATCAAGGAATGAATTTTCTTGATTTTCAATGGTCATCATCATATTTGTTTTGGATTTCTTGATAATTGGTTTAGAATTTTTTTGATGGGTTTAAGGTTTCTTGATGGACCAAAACTGAAAAAAGATCATGGACAAGATCATCAAGAAAAATGATATCTTGATGGCAAAATTTATAATTTTGGGTTTAGGATGAGATCATGGATAAGACCCATGAAAAAAATGATATGTACTCATCAAGTAAAAAATTATTTTTCACGAAGCACAAAATTCGGACTTCCGTTTACAGGGTCAGAAAACACGATATTCATCAATAATATTCTTAAATCTTTACTACTTTTTTTCAAATTATAATTAGATTGAAATAAATGACTTTATCAAAATTAAATTAGTTATTGTGTTCAACTTTAATGAGTTGAATTGAAAATTTGTAATTTAGAGTTTTTAAAATTTGTAGAAGTTGTAGAAGTTGGCCAACATAAGCTTAGCTCAGCTGGCACCAAGCATTAAAAATTTGTACAAACTGTGTTTATAAATTTAGTTTTCAATGAGAATGGAATCATCGCACGAAACTAAGGTGGGTGTGGGGAAAGAAAAAAACTTTGCATGGTAGAATGTTTTTAACATTTTTAATATTATTTTGATTTCGAACAAAGATAACTACTACGGTTTACATGTGTGTTTTTCCTTTTTGTCTATTTTTCTTTTCTAATTCTTTTTTCTCCGGTGATTACGGTTAATTTGTAGTCTAGTTTTATACAAACTCATTGTATAGGATATTCTCATTCGCATGTTTTCCTACACAAACGAATTGGATAATTGCGTTTGTATAAAAAACAAAGTGAGATGTATCCATATAACCTTATCAGAATAAGGTAGTACCTAGTTTTATCCATATACTGTATCCTTTAAATTGTATCTTGAACGTTGGTTTAGGTATGTCTCCACATACAGTTTAAGACTCATAAGACATTTTAGGATGTTAGTTTATTGAATTTAGATTATCAAAACAAAACTAATAAAATGACTAATAACACTTATTGAAAATTACAATAACGATACTTTATTAATAACTATTGATAAATTATATTTACTATCTACAAGCTTTTGAACATAAGTCTATGCTAAGTACATAAGTTTTTAAACTTTTGTCAAACATGAAAGAAGGCATATATATATATGTGTGTCGATATATATATAAACCAGATGTATGGGAGTCTAAGCAGGAGAGGCATTGAGTTGTGGGAAAATAGTATTAAAAATGGTGGATTGGGATAACGGAAAGAGAGATGTTTTACTCACACCGATGGAAAAGAAGAGGAGGAGTTCATCTCCGATCGCCATTAACTAAATGGAAAGAAAGAGAGCCTGAGGAGCATTAACTAGAAAGGAAGAAATTATTGTATTCTCTCTCTGATTCTTGAGTGAGAAAAGCACCATATTGGTTAAAGCATAACAAAGGAAAACAAAGAAATAACTCACAACAATATTCACATAATTAACACTTCATCCCTTAATAACCTTTCTATTGCAAAAAATTTAAACATCATCTTTGAGAGGAAATGTGAATATCATAATTTATGAATATATTTCTTTGAATGTATTATGAAAATATAAAAATAATCTATTGAAAACATCGCTAAATTATCCATGCCCCAAAAGGAAAAAAAATACTTGGAAAGTTCATCCAAATTGCTTATCGTTATTCCTTAAAAAATCAAAATTAATTAACAACATTACGCATGCAATAATAAATCAAAATCAAAAACTGATAAAAAAACATGGAATTCTTTAGAAGAAAGTAGCAATTTTTATAAACAAAGTTCGTACTAGACATGGTGAGTGTAGTAGTCGAGTCCATTGCTCAACCTTCTTGGGTCACATGATCATATTGATATTATTTATCATAGTCAAAATTTTTGGTAAGATCAATTGACATGGTTGTTTAGTAGCAGAACAACTTCAAGATCCAACATAGAAAAGTGGAGAGGATGCAGTTGAAAGCGAAGCATTAGATAAACTTCACTCACAAATTGCTTAAATCAATAAATAAGTATTTCTTAGCTATATATAACTTTTTTTCCATTATAGAAATATTGATTGAAGGATATAGCATTTCATCATCGTCATGCCAGCCCCTAAACATTAAAACGCTACACAATTTAATATAGAAAGAAAAAAACAGAAATTAAACTACAAAACAGAAAGGAGTTCCCTTCAAACTAATTCAACACTACAAAGTTACATAGAAAAACATAATTCAAAACACACAAAACCCTAGATCCATTATAGGCTACCGATCAATATCAAAATGTCTTATTATTAGATATAATAAGAGAGGTTTTGGTTTTTAATTTTCAAGCATGGTAAATGGATTTGATTTGGTAGCAATTTGTGGGTAATTTTCAACCAATTGAAAAGTGCTTCCACTGGCAGCAGATATATTATTGTTACAGCTTTTCAAAGTCTCCACCAATTTAATTTGATATGCTTCGTAAATTTCCTTCAGCATATTTCTTTCTCTTTTCAATTCTTCATATTGAGCTGCATGCCACAAAATTATTCATAAATTAATTTTTTTTAATAAAAAAGATTAAGTAATTTTAAATTTACCTTCTTTGAATAAAAGTTCTCCTGTGTATGCAGATAATTTCTCTTTGATGGAGTAATTTTCTGCTCGAAGCAGTGAATTTTGACGATCCATGAATTTTATCCTTGGTGAGGTAATTGTTACTTCTGCCTGTTTAATTTATTCATTTAAAAAAGGAACGCAGAAAGACAGAAAGCAGTGGTTAATCAATTAATTAATTTGATTTATGTAATTAATTACTTGAAGGGCTTTGAGTTCTGATTCAAGTTGAGTAATATAATGAAGCTGTTTGAGTCGGTACTTTTGAGAGTATTGTCTACTTTGCATCACCCTAGTAAACAAAAAGAATTAACCCGTCAGTAAAAGAAAACCATTAATATATGTATATATGCACTTACACGTAAGTGCATGGATAAAAAGTTATTTCAAACGAGAGTTTTTGATTGGACAATAGTTAGGTGTATTTCCATCTGAACCTTCTTAGTCGTTTGGCTTCGGCAGTGAGGTCTTTGTCGGAGTCGGGAACTTGTGATCTGTCTTGCTTCGGTGGCAGTGATGTGGTGGCTTCTCCTTCAGAAAGGATACTTTTCCCATTTCCGTATATGTTTAAGTTCGTGTTGTATTGAAAGAATGGCAACTTTTTCTCACCGCTGCTTGTTGGTTTTCCTAAACAAGACGGTGGTAATGGTGGCAGCGCCGCCGCCATCATTGGAATTCCTCCGCTTTGACTCATTCTCATTTTGTAGCTTTCTTCCATGAGATTGATTAGAAGAAACCTACATCAAAGAAACAAAATTATTGTTTTTTTTTTTTTTTTTTTTTTTTTGAAAAAAAAGCATTTTATATAGTTAGATATATGTAGGCATGCACCTTAGCCAAAGGGAAGAAATAATGAATGAATTGAGTAAGGAAAATGGTAGGGACTATTTAGCCTTTTTATAAACCCCTATGATTATGAAATCGAAAGAAATACACTTTGTTTTCTAATTTTTTTAAAAAAAATTGATTAATATGCTTGTTTATATCTAATCTTTGTACACTCATAAAGTTGCAATATTTGCATGAGAATTAAAGTTGATACCATTTAAAGCATGATCCCTCTTATATTTAAAACATATCTAAATTAATTCATAATTATTTTCTTAGTCATCGTATTGATCTTCCTTGTTTAATTAATTTTGTACTTGTTTTATTTATAATAAGTCGTTGAATCGATATAAGTTTTCTTTAACGAATATACACAGTTGAACTTATTAGTGTCTTTCTTCTTCTAAAACTGAGAGATCAATAAAATGAAAACGGTAATCTATTGATTAGATAATTTAAACGAACAATTTAGTTCTTTAATTAAAAAAATTAATAGTGAATAATAACAATAAGGTATCATGTTGAGAATAAGAAGATGGGTTTAAGGAAAGGCAAAGAAAAACAGGGAGGAAGAGGGTAAAACTAAGAAGTTACCATAAATAAGATGTTTGAGAAAGGTAATCTATGAACAACTTCCTATATATAGGTGTAAATATTAAAGACAAACAATGATTAACTGTTTCTGATGTGTCAATGTTAAAAAAAAAAATTAGTCTCTATACTTTTGAATTTAAAACTTAAAGGTACTTGAGAAAGTTGGATTCAAGTTGGGTTGAGTTTGTAAAGTATTAGAGAAGTGAGTGATTAGAAAAATCTATATGTAAACAATGAAGTGATAAATGTAAGTTAACGTGAACAACAAGGTGAGAATTTGTTAAACTATTGATAAATCAATCGAGATGAATGAATATTTTTTACCTATTCAATTCAACCCAAGTTGATAATAGTTTAATTGATGTAAGTATCAATTTTTTTAGTATGTATTAATCTAGTTTTTGTGTAAGAATTCATAAAAATGCATTTAATATCTAATAAAAGTATATTTTTAGTAAAAATTAGATAACAAAACAAGAAATTTTTTAGAAAGAAAACCCAATTAAAACATCACACTGTAAACACACACCTTATTAGGCTTATCCAGAGCCTATATATATTGGGATGTATTTGGAGAGCCCAAATGAAAGAATATGTACACAAAATATTGTGAAAATAATGGAGATTCCATTGGGTTGGAGAGGGTGACATAAAAGAAAATATGAATGGAAGTGAACAGAACTAGTCAAAGAGTTCCCAATCATGAGTTATTTTTGTAGAAGAGATGGTGAGTTTAGAAGTTGGAGGAATGAGGCTCCAAAATCCACATTCAAATGCTTCCCATTTGGCTCTTCCGCTACTACTTGAATCTCTTTTCATAGAATTTGAGATTGTAGCCTTCAAATTGTCAAGCCTGTCCACTAATTTTTGTACCATAACAACCTGTTATATATTTTGTACCACATTATTATTCAAATTTATCGAAATCTACTAAATCATAATTCACATATGCTCGTTTGAAGTTTCAAATCTTCATACTTTAGTTATTATACTAGTATGTAGTGTACATGCCACATCAACAATCCTATTATTTGTATTTAATTTTATCTATTTTGATTTTGAATTCTTTGGTTTAAAATGTGTCACATGAAAATGTCAGATCCAACGGAAACAATTAAAATCCTTGTCCTATTGCTGCAATCATTTTTGTTTTTATTTTTTTTAAAATAAATTATATTTTATTATATTAAAATTTTGGATATGTTTCCATATAAATAAATAAATAGATAGATAAATGATCAATTATATCATATTATAAGTGCATTTAAACTTTTGTTGTACTCATCACTCATACTCATAGACCCTATATTACTATTGGTGGATTCACAATTTATATATATTCATTGAATTTCATACAATTTAAGAGAGACTTTCATTATTTTTAATTATTTCAAAGTTCTATAGCCCTAGGAGGAAGCACTGACCCCTAACCCATTCATAAATTTAATAATCCTATTTTCTATTTTAATTCCTAAACTTTTAAAAATTAAAATTATATTATATTAAGGTTTAGTTATCAAAATATAATATGCATTTTTTAAAAGTTATGCAATTAATACAAAATTTAAATTTAGAGAGGAAAGTAAGATTTAAATTATATTTAAAACATTTTTTCGATTTTAGTACCTATATTTTAAAATCTCGTATTTTAATTTTTATAATTTTACTAAATCTTAAATTTTTTACTTCAAAATTAAGTGTTAGTTAAAATTGACTAAATAATAACTATAATAAAAAAGAAAGAAAGAAGAGAGAAAAAATTAAACAAATCATATTATAAAAAAGAAAAAACCTAGATATATATGTTAGTTATTTTGTATCAAAAGTTTCAACTTAATAATTTTGAATTTTGAATTTTGTATATGATTTGTGTTAATTTTAATGGATGTTAAATAAGACAAAAGAAAAAAGTTTTGGAGGAAAAAAATTGTAAGCCTCCTCATAAACTAATTTTGGTAAATCAATATATAAAGTAGGTTTATAATGTGTATTTAATTTGAAAACTATTAGGTTAAATAATATAGATTTCCTCTGAATTTTAACCTTTATTGATTAAGTACTCAATTGATCACACACCATTTAAAATCATCCTAAGTTCAATCAATCTTCTTCTTTCAAGAATAGACATATTTTTTGTATATTTTTTTTCATTTTATAATTGTAACTATTGAAAAGAAATTAAATTGAATGAAAAGAGGTGGTATAAGTTAGTGATTCAAGAATTACCTGGGTTCTTCTATGAATTTTGGAATCAGGATGAGTAGTGTGAATTGCATCCAACTTCAACAATTGCATCATCAATAATTCTATCAATAAATTTAGTTCCTTCTCCTCCACCCTCTTCCCTCCATTAACACCACCTTCCACCGCTGCAACCTATACTTAAAACATTACCCCTATTTTAATTACTATTTATATAGTCAATTATATGTTATAAAAACAAATATAATTATCAGTCAATTCATTTTACTTCATCAATTTTATATTGTAAGTTTACTTTAAGTGTGTCACATATCACCCCTCTCACATATTTAATATTTTCTTGGAACTTGTTAAAATTATATTTATTTTTTCGTAATTTCTTTTAAAATATTATTCTCATTAAAATCTAAACAAACAAAAACAACATTTATAATAACCTTATCAACAACCCTTTTTATGTTTCATGAGTATTATAATTAAATCTTTTGTCAAATTCTAAAAATAAAATAAAAAAAGATTTATACTTGATTTTCAAAATTTAAGAAATAAACTTGAAAAAAAACAAAAACGTGTAAAATTCTTCTAAATTTATAATGATTTAATTACCTTTTCAGAGAGTTTGTCGACCTCAACTGCTATCTCGGCCAGAGCTTCGCCGGCGGCAACACAGTTATTCTTCTTCATCTCTTCCATCTTCCTCTCTTTAGTAGCAGGATCTTCCATAAGTACAAGTTTCGACTTGTCGTTCACACCAGCCATATGCAACCACTCCTCGTTCTCTTTCTCTTTCCCTTTAAACAATAACCTCTGTCCCGTCGGCTCCAACCCTGTCTGTTGTTGTAAAATCGTCTTTAAATCGCCTTTGATTCACAAAACAAAAAATAATAATTCAGATTTCAAAGAGAAAAGGCCCCCAGTCCGTCATTAAAAAAAAAAAAAAAAAAAAAAAAAAAAAAAAAAAAACTCCAAATTTGAAATTATACCAATCGTGGAATGGGAATCAACGGTGATTTGATGACGGTTAGACCCATGAGAGACGTTGATGGTAATGAAACACTCTGAATTCGGATTCGAACCTATGCGTCGTTTCTGAACAATCATTCCGCCTGGTCTGATCTCCCAATCTATGTCTTCATCTCCTTTGCGTCCATGTTCATCGCTCCTAATTTGGGTTGCTTTTGAACTCCACTTTTTCATCTCTTTTTCTCACCAAACCAAGGCTCTTTTTTCTTTTTTTCTTTTTTTTTCGAAAAATGGCGCTGTGTGTGTTGGTTGGAAGATGTGAGAGCGTGAGTGAAATGAAAGCAAAATTATACCAAAAGAAGAGAAGCAATGGGAGGAAGAAGGGGAGAGAGAGAGAGAGTGTGTGTGTCAATGAGGAATTATTACTCTATCAGGTCATTTCTATGTGGCTAACAATTATAGAATTGGATTTTGTGTGGATTTGGTGTGTAAGTGTATAGAAGTATTTGATAAAATTTGAAGAAATAAGGAAAAAGTTAGATAGATATTGGAATGAAAAGTATATATAAGAAGAAATGAGATAGTTAGTAAATTGAAATTAGGTATGAAGGTAAAATATGAAAATGAGGTGTAAGAATAATTAATTAGTAGGAGAGAGTGATATTGGAAGAGCGAAGATGGAATAATAAAATTGAAAGTGTGAGTGTTGGGTTGATGAAAGGGACCTCCAAACAGTGATTACAAATAGCGGTTGGTCGGTTTCAACTTTAATGTTTGTGATAGAAAGAAAGGGTATTGTACAATTTCCAACTGTCCTCCTCTTCTCTTCTCTTTTTTTTCTCTTCTCTTCTCGTACGACACCTTCTTTATTTGGGCCTTTAGCCCAGTTTTTGTGCTCTCTTGGCCCACATGTACCATGGGCCTCTTTGCCCTTCTTATCATTGCCTTCAATTTTATGTTATATAAAACCTCTTACTGGGCTTAACCCCCATGGCTTCTGCTTATTCGGCCCAACACCCATTTCGTTTTCTTGTTTTTTATTTTTTCTTTTTATAAAATGATTTTTATTTTCTTAAATATCATCCTCAAATTCTTTCTTAACTACATTCCAAAACTACAAATCATGGATATTTTGGGTAACTCCTTTTTTAAAACTAAACCTACAAATTCCACTTTCATTTGTTTGTTTCTGAGTTGCCACATTTTAAGAGTATTTTTAAAAAGTTGTGTTTTTGTTTAGAATTTGACTAAGATGTCAACCCTTATATTTAAAAATGGTGCATACTATTGTAAGAATATGAGAGAATGTCAAAATGAGCTCAACTCTAATAATTACCAAACAAGACTTACTGTGTATAGTTTTTTAAGTTTTGATTTGGGTTTTAAAAACACCATTCAAATAAAAATAGAGAACAAAGCAAGAAGTTTAGAGGTAGAAATGTTTATAGGCTTTATTTTTAAAGATTAAAAATCTAAAAATCAAATGATTTTCAAACAGGGGACCGAATATGTCAATCATAAAATAAACCTAGACCCGAAATAAAATTTCTTTAAAATTTTAAAAAAATAGTGTAGATTTGAAATGGTGTATCGTAGCAATAACTTAAAAGAGAGATAATCCAAAATTTTCCATTTAGGTCTCCACTATACAATTTTATATCTCAATTTGCATCAAGAATTTTTAGATTAAGAAAGTTTAGATACTCTTAGAAAACGTTAAAAGATTATAAGGATTTCTTGAACAAATAGAAACGTTTAAACTATATACAATTTAACCTAACCAAATAATAAGTTTTAGAAAAAATGAAATATAAGGGATAATATTAGAAAGAATATGTAAAAAGATAAAGGAAAAATAATAATAATAATATTGATTTGATTGAAACCTTTAAGTTATTAAAAAACATTTGTAAGCATTGAAATGAGCGATATTTAAATAGATAAGATAGATGTGCTTAGGAGGGGATGTTTAACAAAAGATTTTCAAAATCAAGATTGAAAATAAAAATAAAATGGATGATTTGACAATGAATGAATTACTTAAGACTTTTTCCTAATGCATTAAAGAAACAATATAATTTCCTTTTTAGAAAAAGTAATAAAAGTAAAAGATATTTAAAATTGACAAAATCGCTATAATCATGAAATTGTGTTTTAAAGACATTTAACTTGGTCTAAAACTATCATCATTTTAGAAATTTTTTTAAAAAGTTGTCTCTATATGTTAGATAGGGCCAATGAACATAAAAACAAATAATAAATAATAAATAAAAGGTTCTCCTCACTTACAAAAACAAATGATAATGATAATGATAAAGAAATATATATATATATATAATAAGAAATGGAAGAATAAATTAGGGTTGGATTCCTTGTAGGTAAATATTTCTAAAAACATATAGGGAGAGAGGGAAAAGGGAATGCTCCAAATAAATCATTTGGAAATATCTTTCTTTTCTTTTTTTTTTTTTATTTAAATGCCAGGCTGCCAATTTTTCACCCCTTATGCCTAAAAAAAATACCTTATTAGTTATTACAACCTCCACATCAATCATTCATCAAATCAAAATCATCTTTCGACATGTTGTGTACTTCTTTCTATTCTCGTTCCTTTGTTTTTCTACATAATTCACTAGTTTTAACAATAGTTTAATTCATATCTATTGATAATCTCTCTCTCAAAAGTTGTAATCCAGAATAGTTTGGTAGATAAGATATCATGTATTGATATAATATTAGAAGTCAATGCTTTAATTTTCGATCCTTTCAAATAGTGAACTAAAAAAGGAAAAATGTGCATGTTAATCCTTATCTCCATGGAATGGAAATTGTGTTACTTAGCTCATTTTTTCTTATTTTAAAAGTAAATAATATTTTTACGTAGAAAAGTTGATTAGATAGATTCGAAAAACTAATTTTCTTCTTTTAAAAACAAACAATGAAAAAGCGAATGATTAATGAATGAAAAATTTATTTGTGGTGATTAAATATATGGTTAAAATGTTAGAGTGAAATTCTTTTAATCCTATAATTTTAGTTAATCATTTTTTTAATTTAAGTTAGACTATCCCAAAGTGCATATTTAATATGATAATTACAAATTTAAAAAGTACCAGCGAATTTAGTATAGGTCCAAGTGGATTCGAGCTCTCCCTCCACCTTAATGGTTACCTGCTTGAATGTTATTTATTTTTCTTTTTTCACTAAATTACAACTCTTCAATTTCCACCCAGAAATAATTCTACATTTTTCTTCAATTTTATTATCTTTTTATTTTTATAAAAATTCATTTTATTATTTTTTTATTATAAAACTTCACCATTTTCTTTCTAACTATTTTTTTTTCTTCTTCTGCAACCACTTCTCAAAGCTAGCAAAGCATGTTTTTTATTTATTTGTTTGTTTTTCTTTTTCTAAGTTTGTTATTTTATTTATACTTATTTGTTTTAATATTTAAAATCAAATTTATTTTTTGTTTTAGTTTTTAAAATTTTTTCTTCAACTTCTTCTTGGCTTCTTTTTCAATTTATCTCTCTTTAATTTATGAGGTAAATTTTGTAATTTATTTTTTTCTTTTATTAAATTTGTTATTTTATTTTTATGTATTTAGTATTCATATTTCAAATTATTTTTATTTTTTGTATTAGCTCATTTGTTTTATACCTATTTTATTAATTCTTGAAATAATCTATGGATCTGAATTTAACTTATTGGGTTGTTTAAGTTATATTTTTGTTATATGTCAATATCTTCTTGATTTATTCTTATTAGAATGTTATGTTATTGTAGATTTAATTTGAAATTTAAATAAAAAATATTTTAAAAGAAAATCGACGGAGGTCATCATTTCTTTTGAAGAAAAGTAATAATAGTTATAAGAGGTACTATATACATATTTTTATTAAATTATAAAACCCCTATCCATAAATTTTCTAGATGTTGAACACTATTAGGAAAAGTACAGGGAAATAATATTTACATAAGTATAGGCATAGAGATAATTAATAATTTGAATGGGAAGGTCATACCAATAAAGAGGCCAGGGGAGCTTACCACATTGCCCTACTACACTTCCCTATTTTGATTTATTTTATTTGTTTTGTTTAAAAAATGTATTTATGTTTTCTTGAAAAAAAAAATACATATTATTATTATTACTCAAAACCAATTTTGAATTTGGAAAAAAATAAGTATACTTAAGTAGGTAGGGTTGTATATATTGCACCGACCTGCCTGCTTAAATAATTTATTTGATAAGGATGATATTCAAATCAAGGGTCCATACTTGAATGACACTTGAAATTAAATTCCCAAATGGTAACTAGAGGGGGGAAATGCAAAAGTGTGACATAAAGTTCTTATAGGGCATATTATTGTGCACCTATTGGCTTTCTTATCATTCACTAACCCCACGTTTGCCAAACACATGGTGTGGAGGAGGAGAAGGGCCCCTTTAACATCATTTTTCCACTAAATACATTGGAAAAAATAGTTCCTCAGGTAATGGAGAAAGGTAGATTTTGGTGTGTGTACATAAGGCCTATTATGGGTGAATACTATTATGATTGATTAAAGAATCAACTCGACTCATAAAAATCAAATTAACTCAAGTTGCCTTGTTGAAGAAGAAGAGGGAGGAGTAAGATTGGCATCTGTACAAATTATTAAATTTTTTGCAAAGAGTAAGACTGCCAATTGATGCCAATTGATCATAACGGACCAATTTAAACACTTGCTAAATTGACCATAGTTAATTCAATGACAGTTTGGTTATTACAAAATGGGTTGTGATTCACCGGTGCACACCCTACCCCTACTTTATTTGTATTGTACCTTTGAATTGGTGTATATTCTAAAAAAAGTAGTAGAAAAAAATCTAAAATTTCAATATCTTACACTTTTATGTTTTAAAGTTTTGAGCTTGGTTTGAATGTAGTTTTAAATTTTCAAATGTTATAACTTTACTTTTGCGGTTTGAATTTTGTTGTTCCTATTTGATTCTTAGATGGGAAGATTTGCATTTTTCAAAATCTCAAATTTTTATTAATTAAGGTCGATTTGTATTATTTAAATTGAATATAAGCATTACTATTTGTTTATTAATTTTAATTTTTTTCACTAAATAACAAGTATTTTTAACTCTAAAATTGAGAGTGAAGTGTTTATTAAAAAGAATAATGTAAAGCACAGACTCTTCAAAAAAAAAAAAAAGTAAAAAAAATTTATGATAATAAAACATGTGTCACTACATTTTCTAAATTATAAACATGACTAATTTAAAAGTCGATAGCTATTTGATAGCCGTCTGATATCACTAATAAATAGGTGTCATGAGCTATTTTTTACTAAATGTTGTGTGATGCAATTTTTTAAATAAAAATTTGGAGAAGTGAATAAGATTAAAAAGGAAAGAGTAGAAGTAGAAAAATGAAAGAAGACCAAAATGTATTGATTGCAAATGCAATTAGACATATGGCCTTCATTTAGTGCCATTTCACTTTCACACACTTAGCCAATATGTAAATTTATATCACATTAAATGTCTTTTAAAAGCTATGAAATTAGAGAAGCAATGGACCACCCCAATATTAACCCAAAAAAATTAAAACTCTTTTTCCATTGCAATGTGAATCAATCAATGCTTTGAAAAATAAAATAAAGTAAATAATAATACAAAAATTGATTGCCATGAAATTGGAATTTTGTTGTCATCAATGCTTTTTTGCCATTTGTATATATGTAGTTTTTTAAGGTAAGAATTTCTAGTTTTCCTCATTTTTGAAAAGGTTGTAACCAAAAAAAAAAAAAGTACTCATTATTTCTTTGTAATATTACATTTATATATTCTCTCCCTCGACTCAATCTTGGTCTCTTTTCCATTTCCATTCTATATATCTTAATTCATTAGGATTTAATATCCTTTTCTTTTATTAATTTCGTCTCTATCCCTTCAAAGTGCTTGTTCAAATATTGCTTTCATCATTTTTTATGCTATTAGAATTCTCGTGTCAGCTCACATGTGCTAAAACAAGGATGAAAGTCAAAATTCATTTGATGCTATTAGAGTTCTATTGTGCTTGAGGTTTTCATTGGTTCTAGCCTTGTTATTGGTTAATGGAAGTATTTTTTTTAAAGAAAAAAAACTTTCTCCTAACCTTAGGGAAGAAATTCATAGATTTAACCTATTTTAATCCAAAAGGTTCAATATCCATTTTCTATCTCTATAAACTTTGCCCCATTCTTTTTCAAAAAAGTTTTTTAGTACAATAACATTATGAGGTGGAAGATTGGAGCTCCTACATCGACCTAGGTAATGAGATTAATATCAATATCATTATGTCAAATCCAACTGTTCTGAAGCTTCTACCTCTAAAATAATAGAATTAATTAACTCACTTTGGCTTCAATGAAAGATTAAATCAAACCAAATATTGATAACAAAATTGAAAAGAACGAATTAAACATATTGTAATTAAATAAACAAGGAAGAGAGAGAGAGAGGGAGAGAGAGTTTTATGGATCCATAAGGTTACCCTAACGTGGTCTGCCTATAATAAGTAAAAGAAAAGTTAACAAGGGTAAACCATAGACAAACAACACGTTCTATCATTAATCACTTTTTGTCTCATATTAATTTTCAAGAAAAAATTATCTACCATTTTGATGTTGATATATATCCATTACATATTTACAATTAAACCCCTTTCTTCTCATATAAATATTAAATTATTTCCCCCTCTCATTTGTTTTTTTTTTCTAAAATCATATCCCCCCCCTGAAACCTTATATTATATTATATATATTATTCTCTTTAATTAATGGAATTTAATGGCTTTGTTATTCGAAGCTATGAAGATCATAATGATGAAGGCCAATTCTGTGATAAAGCTCAAGTCTTAGACCTTGAAAGAAGATGTGAAATTGGCCAATCAAAACGTGTGTTTCTCTTCACTGATAATTTGGGTGACCCCATTTGTAGGATTCGTAATAGTCCTATGTATAAGATGCTGGTAATTCCATTTAATCTAATTAATTGTATGTTTTTCTTTATGGATTAACTTAATTATTGCTTTGTGAAATTAATTGTATTTAATTTTTAAATTTTTAGGTTGCCGAGTGTGACAAGGAAGTGGTTGGTGTTATTCAAGGATCAATAAAAGCTGTCTTTTTTACGCCTCATAAACCCCCGCCACCCGGCTTGGTGGTTAAAGTGGGATACGTTCTTGGTTTGAGAGTGGCTCCGCCGTATCGCCGCCGTGGAATTGGGGCTGCCCTCATTCGCCGTTTGGAAGATTGGTTTGTTTCTAATGATGTTGATTATTCTTGTATGGCTGCTGAGAAAGATAACCATGCCTCTCTTAATCTCTTCATCAATAATTTGAGGTATTTTCTCTATAACTAATCTTCCAAAATCCGGATATTTAATTGTGTCATTTGAAACGATGATTGCTGTCGTTTATCTAATCAACTACAAATTTTTAGTTAGATTTTTCGATAATTACTTATTAATTGTATGAGAGTGTTGTTATATGATGACTAATATCTATGTTATTATATGGTGGAGCCATTTCCAAGGAGACAATATCTAAATATAAAAATAAAACTTTAAAAGTTGCTCGAGTCTTTTTTCTTATACAAAAATTATTTAATGAGTTTATCTTCACACTTTTTAAATATTATTTATATTTTATACATGGATTGAATTCATATTTTACTCAAATTAATTTAGAATAGGATAAAAGTGATTTTTAAAATCTCTCGTATATTTATATTTTGATATGTTAATTTATCAACAATTAGTCAATTACATTTTGAAACTTAACGTTCGATTCGTACGAAACGTATTTAATGAATAAAGTAAAACTCAAAAGTTCAGATGCATATCAGAAATTTATTTAAACATTCTTATTCTTTTCCCAACAGGTACATAAAGTTTAGAACTGGAAGAATCTTAGTAAACCCAGTAAGAAACCATCCATACAACATCAATTCATCAGAAATCAAAATTCAAAAGCTAAAAATAGAAGAAGCAGAAGCAATATACAAAAAACACATGGCCTCAACAGAGCTCTTTCCCAAAGACATAAAGAACATATTGAAAAACAAGTTGAGTTTAGGGACGTGGATGGCAAATTTCAAACAACAACATTATCCGTTGAGGTCGTTGTCGAGCGCCGCAGGCGGAAACGAGCAAAGCAGCTGGGCCATTGTAAGTCTATGGAATAGTGGGGAAGTTTTCAGGCTAAGGCTAGGAAAAGCACCATTTGCATGGGTAATTTACACAAAGAGTTTGAAAATTATGGACAAAATTTTGCCATGCTTTAAGCTTGTTTTGGTGCCTAATTTTTTCAAGCCATTCGGGTTCTATTTTGTTTATGGATTGCACCATGAAGGGCCTTTTTCTGAGAGATTGGTTGGAGCTTTGTGCAAATTTGTGCACAATATGGCAATGAATAATTCAAAGGATCATAATTGTAAAGCTATTGTTACTGAGATTGGTGGTGATGAAGATGATGACCTGAAAATGGAGATTCCTCATTGGAAATTGCTATCATGTTATGAAGATTTTTGGTGCATAAAGTCCTTGAAAAGTAAGAATAATAATAATAATATCAGCAATGATCATGATCATGATGATCATATATTGGAATGGACAAATACCCCACCTATGAGAACTCTTTTTGTAGACCCAAGAGAGGTATAAAAGAATAAAAAGAAAAAGGCTTTCAACCCTTTCTCGACACGTCTCAATCTAACTATTGTTCGTACTTGAGAACAAAGCAAAAGTAAAAGAAGAAAAGTTATGAAGAAGGAAGGACAACGACTACTTATGAACTGAAATTGTAAATTTCTTTGTCTTTTTTATGTGGATGTTTCTTGATTTAACTAAGTCTCTAATTGTACTATTGTATTCATGACTAAATATGAATGAAAAGAAAATATCAACCTCGTTTTCTATTAATAATATATACTATTAGTTCGAAATCTAAATAATTAACAATCAAACGGTAATGTTAATTCTTTGATTAATTGAAGTTAATGTTTAACTTTTGCATTTTATGATACCATTTTTTTTCGTTTTGTTACGTTCGTGTCGGTGAAGAGAGAAAAAAACCCTTAGACATTCCTAATTTAGGTGCTACCCATCTTTTTGCTTTATAAAAGATTCAAAAAAAGTTGAAAAGCAATCTGAAATGAGGAGAGACATTTGGGGAATATTCTCATCACATGTTATATCCAAAAGGCAATAATAAGGGTGAAAAGAAAGAAAGACATATATATAAATAGAGATTAGGTTAAATATTAAGTGTTGATCTTTAAAAAGTCGAGAGTTTGGAATTATTAGGGTTTAAAGGAAGGCCAAAATGGTGGAAGGGAAAGGGCAAAGAGGGGAGAAAATTTTTAGAAAAATAAAAAATACACAACCATGGATGAGTTAGGCCAAAGGTTTAATCTTCCAAAAATAGAAATATGTCTTTGCAATTTATGGACAATGCGAAGTTGATTTGAAGTATTTATTTGCTTGTGAAATTTTAGTGCGTTAAATAATTATATACACATTACATACATACAAGTTAATTTCCACTTTTTGTGTTGATTTTCAAATGGCTGCTGTTTCATTTTCATCTTCTGTTCATCACATTCTTTGAAAACAAACTTCATCCTCCCTTGGACCACTTGAAAAGTAATTAAAACCAAATTCTCATGAGAAAAATGCATTTGGAATACATTAGGTGTTATGAAATCAATGAATAAAGACCGACTAAGATTTTTTGGAAGAAATTAGTTTGTTATTTAGATCAGAAGAATTGAGATTGTAGAGACTTCTTGCATTTAAGTTTAAAAGATTTATATATAACGCCTTAACCCTAATTCCATACTCGTAAATAACAAATAGATGTATGTGTACAGAACTTAGCCATTTGATTGTATTCTAACTTTAGGAATTGTTCAACCAGAGAGGCATGGGATAGAAGGGGACCTTCTAGTTATGTGAGGTCTCTTTTTTTTTTTTTTCTTTTTATGTTAAAATTCTTAACAATGCATTAATTTCTTAATTCACTATAATTAGAGGTAAATTTATAAATATATAACAATATTTATAACTATTTACGTTTGATCTGTATAACAAAAAGATCTCATTGAAGTTCATTGTTTTTTCATAAATTACAAAATTGTTTTTGGTGTTTGTTGAATTATGTGATGACTTCTTCATATTTCTCATCATCGACGAGTTGGATCGACGGCGGTCACGGATGATAGGCTTCAATGATGTCATATCGTTCTCGGATCCTCCTCATGACGGCGGTAGGTCAATTCTTCTTGATCTTTCTTCTTCTCTTTATTTTTTCTTCTCTTTTTCAATGAATTTATGATCATGATCATGATCATCTCTTCTTCTTCTTCTGTAATTCTCCTTCTTTTTCTTTTTTATTATTTTTTTCTTCTCTTCTCTTCTTCTTTTTCTGCGTTTTTTCTTTTATTTTTCTTTGATTTCATGATCATCATCACTGTTCGGTAATCATTCTTCTTCTTCTCCCATTATTCTTATGCGATTTTTATCTTTTTATATAGTCTTCTTCTTCAATGAATTCAAACATCATTATCATCAATCTCTTATTCTTATTTTTCAATAATGGTTGATACAAAGATAGACTATCTATATCCTTGCATGTTGATTTCATGATCATCGTTTTTTTTCTTTATAATGAAATCGTGGATAAAGATGAATAGAGATATAGACATAGATGGACAGAGATAGATGTATATATATCTATGCCTATCTCTTTTTCTTTACGATTCTGGCCACTTTCTTGGGCTTTTGCTTTCCCTTCAATTCTCTCTTCTTTCCCTTTGTTTCAATCTCTCATTCTTCATCTATTTCACTCTCAAAATCAGTCTCTTCCATTTGTTTTTCATCAACGATTTACTGCAAAAAGATTGAAGTTAAGAAGAAAAACATGATGAATTAGTTTCAAGTAGACAGAGATAGAGGACTCTCTATCTGATAAAGAGGTGATTACTTATCTATCTCTTTCTCATGTCTATTTTTTGTTTTATTTTTTCTTCTAAGATTTTCTTCTAATTATTTTTCGTTTTCTACTTCATGTTCTTCATCTTCTTTTTCTTGTTCTTCTTTTTTTCCATCTTCTTAGTTTTTTTTTCTTCTTCTATTTGAGCTTCTTCATCAACTTCTCTTGTTTGCAAGAATATAATGAAAAGTAAGAAATTTAAAAAACTTAATACAATCGTTTTTTAGAGATAAAAAAATCAATTTTTTTTCCTTAAAAAAAACGTGTGGAATTTAAAGGTATTTTTGTAATTATGTATGATTGAGTCGGGCTTTTAAAATGTTATATTAAATGTAATTATTTGGATTTTTTAAAAAGAATAACAAACTAACAATTTTGAAAACGAAAAAAGCCCACAAGCCCACAAGCCCACAATGTAAAATACCAAAATTACCTCAATCAACATGCAATAAATCGACCACAACATGCGTGACACACGATCTCGGACATACCATGCTTCAAGATGCCTTGAGATGAAAGAATTTTGCCTTTAATTCATTCAATCTTGGGCATGCAATGCACTTTAAACTTGGGCATTCAATCTTGGGCATAAATCTCTACACAATCCTGTACTTCATTTTAAACGATGGCTTTCGAATTTAAACAATCATGTAAATCTTCGAATTTAAACGATCTCTAGCCTTAGTGGCATCGAGATGACCCGGGATGATCAAAGAATGCTCCCTTTATTTTATTCAATCTCGAACATACATTGCTCCAAGAGGGCTCAAGATGAAAGACTTTGGTTATTCGACTTCGGGCCTTAATTGTATCGAGATGGCCTAAGATTAATAAATCACAAAGAAATTAATATAAATTGCAAGGACATATACGTATGGAATTTATGAAAAAAAATGATTGCATGTCATGGAATTTTCTTATTTTGTTATACGTGCCGGTAAATATTTTAGGTTTTTGTTACATTTATGTAAATTACTCTGATTATTTTAGTAAATGGTTATATTCTTTTTATAAAAAAAAATTCACTTTTAGATTAAGATATCAATTTGTATTGAATTGGATGTCAACTTGAGGGCTAGCTTTTACATGGAAACAAATTTGAAATGTGAGAATATAAAAGTTCCATATAAAAGTAAATGTTTTTAAAAAAATAAAGGTCATGAGATCCATTGATTTTAACCACGTGGGAATCCTTTTTAGATTAACAATTACTCTTCAAATATTTTTTTCAACTTCAATTTATTTAAATGAATTCTATTGTTTTTTAAAAAAAATTTATTCAAATGGTAAATTTTTTTCTTTTAAAAAAATCATTACACTTGGAGAATACAAATTTTAAAAAATGATATTTTTAAATAAACTAAAATATAGCAAAGTTATCTATCACTAACTATCAATATCACTAATATACTCTAAATTTTTTGCTATAATTTAGAAAATGATGTAATGTTGGAGAGTTTGTGTTGTGTCAAACGGTAAAAAAAATGAAAACTTTTAGCTAACTATCCTGAATTTTTCTTTTTCTTTTTTGGAAAAAAAAACAAAACAATATATCTATTTACTAATTCTATAATCAAATATTAAGGGATGTTCGAAGGTAATGAAATCATGATTATTGAAAATTTGATTACACTAAAATTTCTTGTTTCAAATTAGCTGGATTGTGAAAAGGAGATGGGGAGAAAGGAATAAGGAAATGGGATTATGAAAAAGAAAAGATTGTTTATAATTCTTGTTTGAGAGAAGGAATAAGGGGAGGATTATGGGAATTATTTATAATATTTGTTTGGATAAGGATTGTGATTTAAAAAAATGAAAATTTTTAAAAATAGTAAATTTTACAAAATATTTACAACCTATAGCAAATTCTATCACTGATAGTCATTGATATGCTATCATTGATAGTCACTGATAGCCATTGATGTGCTATAGTGATAAAAGACTATCAGTGATAGAATCCAAAATTTTACTATAGTTTGTAAATATTTTAATTTATTTTGCTATTTTTAAAAATGTCCCTAAAAAAAATTGTTTTTTCATTTGTATGAAAAAAACTAATTTTTTTTTTCATGGGTATGAAATTCCATTTTTGTAAACTTGTGTCTGTTATGCGTACCAAAAAGTCTTTACAACCAAAAACTGTATTCAAATTCATTTTTTAATTAAGTTGTACTCTAATCCAAATACACCAAAAATTTGTATTAATTTTTTCTTC
Organism: Cucumis hystrix; assembly: GCA_025688845.1. Taxonomy (NCBI): domain Eukaryota; kingdom Viridiplantae; phylum Streptophyta; class Magnoliopsida; order Cucurbitales; family Cucurbitaceae; genus Cucumis; species Cucumis hystrix. The sequence continues at coordinate 20,029,531 of CM046893.1, forward strand.
TTGATTTTGTATAAATATTTTTTTTTACTTGTAACGTACACTCAATACACTTTCAAGAGTGAAGTTTTTTTTCATTTGTATAGTAATTTTTTTTCTTATTTTTTTTTACACTAAATTCAATACACAAAACAAATTGTATTAAATTCTTTTTGCTTTGGGTACAATATGTTTTTGAAATTTGTACCGTAAATTCAATTCACAAAGAAATTATATTATTTATTTTTTTCATTTGTCTTTAATTTGTAGTTCAATTTGATCTATAAATCCAAATACATTAAAAAAATATTCTTTTTTTTTTTTTGTTGCATTTTCAAAAGTTTGGAGAAGAAATAAGTGGGAAGAATTATGACAAAAAAAATATATATTTTTTTAATTCGTACTCTTGTATTTTTTTAAAAAAATTGTAATCCAATACACAAATATTCATATTTTTAATTTACCTAAATTTAGATTTTGTATTGAAAAACATGTTCCATTAGTTTTAGTAAGTACAATGTCAATTTGGACGTTTTGTACGCAAATTTTCCATGCCAATAAATTAATTGAACGTTACGTTCGAAAGAAATCATATCTATTTTTTAAAATTGATGTTGTAAGTTCAATATTGGAAAATTGCATATTGTTAACAATCAATTTAAACAAATGAGGGTGAACATAATAGCATTGAAACGAAATGAAATATGAAAAAAAAATTATTTGGCAGGCAATTAAACAGTGATGTCAATTACATTGTACATCAGTATAATACAAAATAATAATAATAATAATAACAAAGCAATGGAAACCAAAATAAAAACGGGTCATGCAGTTCAAGCGGACATACAATCATTGGATTGAATATTTGTGGTTTTGTGAAATTAAAATTAATGAAGTACTTGTGGGTTGAATATTTAATTAATCATTGGATTTGGATTTTTAGTGTTGTTGAATTTGAATTTAATTAAATATTCTCGAGTATTTATTTAATTAAATTAAAGAGTGAAATTTTGTTAGAAATTTGATAATTATATGTATACGTGGATATATATATATATAATTGTTATGGAAAAATGAAAATATAATTATATTTGTTAAAATATAATTATTAAGAAAAATATATTTATATTTTGGCAAAAAAAAAAGTTTGATGTGATTGTATTATTGAAGAAAGAGAATGATTAAGAGAAAGAAAAGAAATAGAAGGATTAAAGGGGGAATAATATTCCGTCAACATGAGCTTAGCTCGCACCTGTATGTACCTGTGGACAAGAGGTTTCATGTTCAACTCTCCACCCCTACATTTATTACAATACCTTTACAAAAAAAATATTCCTTTTTTCTTTCTTTTTTCTTTTCCTTCCCCAAACACCCCTAAGAATAATGGTCGGATTGAGTTGGATTGTAGTTTTTTTAATCATTATTTTCTATTGATTTTTTTTCTTCAATCATGTTACCGATATTTATATAACATTTGATGAAAAAATAATTGCAATTCTTACTACTAGCCTATACTAACTTGCAATTTCCAATATGCGTGTAACTTAAACAACTTTGTATTGGTTTGAAAACATAAACAAATTTAATAACTATATTCTTATGTTTTTTAGTAAAATAAAATTTATTACACATGATATAATATAACATGTAATGAAAAATGAAAAAACAAAATGTGGATCTAACATAGAACATATGTCAAGCATGATGTCACAAACAATATGTACGCAAGAGGGCCGTCACAAAATAAAATTAAACAAAAAAAAAAAGACACAAAGATTAATATTGCAATTCAATGCAAAATCACCTATGATAGACCCCTTCTTCAATAAAAAAGTTTACTATATAAAAAGTTTAGCAATTTCAATAAAAAGTACTTATATGATAGACCCTTTCTTCAATGACTCATGTATAGTTTCTTTTGAGCTTAGGCTCTCTAAGTTTGAGTTTCCCTCACTTCTACAATAATGCTTCTTCAAGCTTTATTCAATACAAAATGCTTAGGCTTCCCGTAAGAGTGAGATCCCCTCACATTCACCATATTTAGCCTCCCCTTAAATATTATATCAAAAGAGAGCAACCTCTCTCAAGATCTATTATGGTTGCTCGAAAAATAATCTTAATGAGGAACACAAAGATACCCAATAAAAGCACTACTACAAAACTGGCAATACTTGACGCCTCTAGTTTTGATATTCTTGACAGTTTTAATAAAAACTGTCAAGTAAAAGAAAAAAAACGTCAAGAATAACCAAATGTGAAAAAATACATAATTTTTTTTTTTTCAATACTTGACAGATTAAAAGTAATTAATTTACATTTTTTAGATGTCAAGTAATACGTTTTTTCTCCATTTTCTAAAATTAAAAATTTCTCTCTTTTTTCTCGAAATTTTCCCAAATTCTAAAAAAGCCATAATTTTCCCCCAAATTTTCCTTATCATTTCTCCCCATCCACGATTTCTTCATCTTCTTCCACGATTTCTTCCCCTTCTTTGCATGAATATCCCACCACACCCAAGCTTCAACACCTTCTTCAACATTCTCACCGAAAGCTTCAGATCACGGTTGTTCACCGTTCGTTTGCGTTCACCGCTGCATTCCACCTCTCCAAATGCGTGTTCCATATCCTTCATTTTTCGTTCATTCCATCCACGTTCACCGTCGCCCTCTCAAACTCTCTCCCTGCTGCTGTCTTCGACTCTCTCCCTGATGCTCTGTCTCCATCTCTCCAGGTTTCAATCGCGAAGCATTAAAGTTTTGCTGCTCTCCCTGTTGTCGCCTTCCACGCGAAGCATTCAAGTGTTCGTCTATCCTTTGGGCTTTCATTTCTCCAGGTTTGAATCAATTAGTTTGTAATTTTCCTTTAATTTCTCTGTTCTTATTATGATTTCGGCCTCAATTTTTCTAGGGTTTTTAATTGTTGCTTGTGGTGTGTCACATTCCAACCTAAAGAGTTTTTCTTCCTCGTCTGTTCAAAAATTTCAACTTGCTCTAATATATCGATTGTGTTAGTTCATAGCACCGAACACAATTAATGATTCAATTAATGATTTCCGATGCCAATATGGTTGTTTATGGAGGACCCACTTGCAGAGGACGATCAAGATAAATTTGTTGTGAACTCATTAGACTCTTCCCTCATCTGGGTTTGATCCTTTTGTTCTCTTCTTTTTTTGTTTTTTGATGAACAAGTGTTTTTTATACAATTTTCAGCTTTTGGCGTTTTATTTTATCACCCCTTTTCAGTCTGGAATACTGAGTGGAATTCAAGTATCCTTTCTTGTACCCTTTGAATTACCTCTTTCTTTTCTTTTTCTTTGTTGAATTGTTCTTTTGACTTTGCTTTTATTTTGCTCACATCTTATAGAAACAAAATTACAAAGTGTTAGTTGACTAATGTATAAACTGAGAATTCATTATTGATTAAAGATGAAAGTAAAGAGAAATAATAAGCTCCAAATAACTTGCCACTCCTTGGAAAAATCTTTGACCAACAACAGCTCATTAAAGAGGAAAAAAGTTGAGGGAATTGTCTTACCTTCTTCAAACCCATTCTAGTCTCTTGTTCGCCTCTTTAAAATCAGTTGTATTTCCAACTACTCCAGGTTCCAATTCAAAACTGACCCTGAAAATGTCATAAATATAAGAAGTTTAGAAGAGTGATAAAAACAACAGAGATTATTCAACTGAAATCCAAGAAATGAGTTTACACGATAACCATTTACTAGTGACTTTTTTTCTGTTCTACACTACACGTACCTTGTTGTGAAAGTAATGTGAAGGTGATACCAATGACTACATAAAAGTTTATGATTCATTGCATGTCACTATCCTAAATTCATAAGATTTGGTCTGCTCTATACCTTGCTACAAAAAGATTTACATTGTGAGTGTAGGAATTCAAAAAGACATGGTTTTGTCAACTAGTATATGGGTAACATTCCCAATCCTTCAACTGTAAAAGAATAATAAAGACAAAATTTGATTCCACAAAGTAAATAAACATAGAGAAAAAGACATGAAATAAGTGTGGACACTTGAACTCTTCTTCTCGAGGACTTCAATTATATTAATTGCTTAAATGAATGCATGTTTTTTGTGTTCATTTATTTTCTGCTTTCTTTTTTGTTTACTGAATATATGAATTTGATTGGATATTATTTTTTTTTGTGTTTAAGTTTTTTTTAATCCTCTTTGGGAGCTTCCTTCTCCTTTTTTTTTTTTTTTTTTTTCTCTATTTTCAATTAGGGGGTTTTTTTTTTGTTTTTTTTTGTTAAAAATGAAACTGTAATTAGTATATGTTCCTTTTCCTAGCCATGAGTGCCATTCTCTTCTGCTGTTTATTTCTTTTTAGTTTATCCAACAATTTGGAAGCAAAATTTTGTTTATATTCATCTTGACTGTCCTGATTTCAAAAGTATTCCATTAATTTTCCAAACTCATCAACCCTCTTGATGTAACCAATTATAAAACTCAAGTACCAAAAGCTTCGCATCTTCTTCAAACAGCTGTAAGTTGTCTATGTTTCATCTACCTCCATTCCTGAGGAAGGTGAGAAGCTTCTAGGAACAGTGTTCATATTATTTCCATCAAGAGGATCAAGTTGTTTGGAGAGATTAGACAATACTTCTATAATGAGTGCAACCATGGTAAAATTCTTCTTCTTCCTATATTTGCTTGCAGATTGTTTGAAAAACTAAAAGGAAATAAAAAGTTGTGCTCATAATTATTTCCATCAAGGGTGTAGAAAACTTCTCATCATCATCATTTATTTTTATGTATCATTGTATTTTTTTTATATTATACTTCAAATCGATAACATTTACTCAATAACTTCTCTTAGGATTTACACCTATGGATAAAGCATGGATGCACAAGAGTAGGTTATCCAAAGATTATGAATTGGGTGTAGAAAGCTTCTTGAATTTTGGATTTTCTAACAAATGATGGCTCTATTCGTTGTCCTTGTTTGAAATGTGGGAATTGTGAAAAACAAAGTCGCACTACTATTAGAGATCACTTATATGTCAATGGAATTGATGAAAGTTATAAAATTTGGTTTTGGCATGGTGAACAACTACCTAACTCATCCTCATATGGAAAATCTTCTCAGTTTGATACCCACAAATATGAAGATAATGATGTTGGAAGTATAAATGAAATTATTGAAGTTGCTCATGAGGAGTATTCAAAAGATCCAAATGAATTTGAGAAATTGCTTAATGATGCCGAAAAACCATTATTTGAAGGATGCAAAAAATTCACCAAGTTGTCCACATTAGTCAAGTTGTATAATTTGAAAGTTAGGTATGGATTGAGTGATATTAACTTTTCAGAACTACTGAAAACTTTAAAAGAAATTTTGCCTACTACCAATGTGATCCCAGCATTAATGTATGAAACGAAGAAAACTTTAGGAGCACTAGGAATGAATTATGAAAAGATTCACGCATGTTCTAATGATTGTTGTTTGTATAGAAAAGAATATGCCGATGCAATTGAATGTCCTGAATGTGGTGAATCAAGGTGGAAGCATGCTCATAATCAATAATGGGAGCATAGTAGTCACAGATTCGATATATGTTGTGTTTAAATGATGATTATTAGAATTATATTTTCTACAATTCAAGTAATCTAAGTAATAACTTTAATATTTTTGATTTCATATCAGATTGATACAAGGAGTTCATATAGTCAATTCGAGTTGGATGAAGTGTGCATGGAGCTTGCTGATTTTTTGGGTGGCCACATTTGATTTTATGGTGAATTAAATATATTTTGGGTTAGATAGACAAGTTTTTGTTGATATACTGGATATATATAGGTGTGATATTTTGTTGATATACTTGGATATATCTAGGTGAATTAGTTTAGTTGATATTTTTGTTGATACACCTATAGTTAGGCTACACCTATAGTTAGGCTGCTGTTGTTAGAAAAGTTAGGCTAACTATACATGTATGTATATGGTTCCATTGATATTATTATATATGTTAACATATTATTAAAAGTTTTTTTTATGAAAATTAAAGTTAGTTCATTCAATTGTTCAACAAGTGTGATCTCTTGCATTATTTATATACTTTCGGCTTCAAAACAGGTGCACGAAACATTATGATGATATTTAAAAAAAAAAAAAAAACTTGACTTGCAAAACATGTCAAGAGTACATACATTATTGACACGCAAAAAATGTCAAGAAATCACATGTACTTGACGTTTATAAACTGTCAAGTATAACTCTACTTGACAGTTTATAAACGTCAAGCAAAATCACTCTTATTCTTGACACTGGATTACTTGACGTTTAAAAAGTGTCAAATAATCTCATAAACTTGACGCCTTTTACCTGTCAAGTAAACGGGTTTTACTTGACGCTTAAAACCAGTCAAGTATATATTCCTTATTCTTGACACTGGATTACTTGACCCTTTTAAAAGCGTCAAATAAACCTTTACTTGACAGTTTTTAAGTGTCAACTAAGGCCGATTTTGTAGTAGTAAAGTACATGAAGATTGACGCCTACACAACCCCTAGACTCAAAACGTTCAATGTACGAACTTTGAAAATATATTTTGGTAATATTTTGCAAAAGTTTTTTCGATACTAATGTTTTTGACAATGTCTTTGATTTTGTTGTTTAAAGTCTTGCCTTCAATAAAATCAATCAACTACACTCGAGTGTAGTGCCGGATTAAAAAGAATATAAAACTTTAGAGTATTTATATAAAAGGGGGGGAAAATTAATTTAAGAAACTATACAACTTAAGAAATATATTTGCGTGATGACTTTGCAATCAAATATTTAGAAAAGAAATTGGGAAAATCCACATTTATATTTGTTATTTAAAAATGAGTGTTTCACATTAACTAATCATATACCTATGGGAAATGTAAATAAAAGAAAAAGAATATTTAAGAATTAAATGGATAACGTGAATATATCTTATTAATTTATTTTTTATACTAAAATTGATAAAAACAGTATAGATTTAAAAATATATGAGATTCAAAACAGAGAAAGAACAAATAAATAAATGAGAGATAAAAAGAGAATTGAGAAACATAAATGAAAATAATATAATGTAGAGCTCATATTCAAATATTTTAGGTTCGATCTATAATATAAAACTCATTTGTTTCGTGTTTTCCTTTTTTCATTTTGGGGAACGGTTTGAAATGAGTAAAATGTGATGGGATTAGATTACGAGCTTATCTCAGCAATGTGTGGGAAGACCACTTCACCATTTACATAGTGGCGGACCGGCCCATTTTTGGTGAAGGTTGAGATGGTTCGGCTCAAATAGTCAGTTTAATGGGCCCAGAATTTTACAATTTACATGCCCAACTGACATTGCCATCTAGTTCCAACGAAAATCATGCCCCAAATACGATCCAGTCTACTTGGAAAATTTTACTATATTTGATGATCATTTTAAAAATAATAATTAAAGATATAGTAATATTTAAAAAATTGTAAATATAGCAAAACTATCTATGATAGATTCGTATGGTCTATCGGTGATAGACTTCTATTATTTATAGAATTTGGCAAATTTGGCTATATTTGTAAATTTTTTAAAATGTTACTATATACTTAATTATTTTGAATCTAAAATTGCAACCATCCTTTAAATTTTAGATAATTATAATGTTACAATATTATGAATAATAATTAAGTATATAGCAACATTTTAAAAAGATTTAAAATCTATGTGATAGACTTCGATACTCTTATGGTTTATGACTTCTATCGCTATAGACTATTATGGTCTATCAGTAGACTTTGATAGATTTTGTTATATTTGTAAATTTGTTAAAAAAATTTATATATACTCAATTATTTTGAATTTAATTGCTATATTTGCAATTATCCCTTAAAGTTTAAGAAAATTATCGTCGATAGCATAAAAAATACAAAATACAAAATACAAAACAAAATATAACAAAAAAAAAAAAGCTAGCAAGAGAGTTTGATAGATTATGTTATACTTGGTAAATAATTTCATTTTTTATTGGTTAATTTTCATAAATATAACAAACATCAAAATGTTTACGACCGAGTAACAAAATCAAAAACTCGTCATTTTTTTTAAAATATTTCAAGTTTTCCCTTCCTTTCCATATTCTTTATTATGTAATTTTTTTTCTTTTCCCTCTTTCTGCTCTTCTTCTTTTGCATTTTTTCTTTTATATTTTTTTGAAAGCATGATCTTTGTTTTCTAAAAATCATAAAGCTTGTATTATTTTTTTTGTTTAATATCGTGTATCAAATATAAAAGATGTTGGTAGACAATCTTGAACAAAAATCGTTGGGATATTAGTACACATACCAAATATAAAACATCGTGAAAAAAGAATAGTTGGGATATTGACAGTTTGATACATGATCTTATAGCCAAATCTAATATAAAAGATTTATTTACTACACTAAAAAAATAGTTGGGATATTAGTATACGATCCTACATCAAATTGGTAGTTTAGATTTGGGTACAAAATCGTGTAGCCAAATATAAACGATCAAAGTCAAATATAAACAATTGTGTACCAAATATAAAAGATTTATTGGTGCAAAAATCGTTTAGATTTGGTACACGATCGTGTAGCCAAATCTAAACGAATCTTGGTGGACGACCGTATATATTATGCACACGAGTGGCCAATTAATTACTTGTTGATTATGACATTTTTTATATTTCGGATATGTGGACTTTTTTCGTTTTCAAAATTGTTCTGGATAAATATTTTGACGATTTATTATATTTTTTAAAAAATATTTTTTAATTGATATAACTAAACTGTTGGATTTGGGTAGATGTGGGATATGGAAATCCCACGTTAGTTATTTTGTTGGAATGTGAGGTATGACTAAAATGGTATCTTAAACCTTTCCTAATCACAATATCTCTTCTATTTATTATTTTCTTTTTTCATTTTTCATGTATGCATCACCTCTTCTCCATTTTTTTAACTATATCTTCTCCTTCTCTCTATTATGCTTTTTTTTTTTAATAAATTGCATGATTTCGATTATCGTGTTCGTATTGTTGGTTATAGATATATTATTAGATGTAGTAACGTCAAGGTCTCCTCAATTGACACACATTATGATTGAATATGACTGTTTGGAGGTTGTTAAATGTTTTTTGCCATCTATATATCTTGAACATTATTGAGGTTTCTTTGTTCTATGAGGAGGCGTTTATTTCTTGTAAAAAGTTGGACAACGTCATATGAAGTTGAAAGGTGAAGGAGTCAAAGATCTTAGCAATAAAGATTGAAAACGAAGGAGGAGGTATGAATTGGAAATACCGTGATGAATAGAAAAATGTACATGATGACGATGGCACCTTGATGAACGAAGAGCTCTAAGGACGAAGACACACGGTGAACGGAGCTTCGAGCAACAAATCTTCGTATGAATGGCAAAACGACAGCACACGATTTACTTCGTTTAAACGATAGTGTGATTCGGTTGAGCGACGAAGTTTAGAGCGGCAAACAAATTTCGACAACCTTTGATCTAATTACGAAAACAAAATTGAAATTGGAAATGATTTATTTGGTTCGAGTAGCGTGATTCGGTTGAGTTTTGAGCGGCAGACTAATTTCGGCAACCTTCAACCTAATTGAATTTTACAAAAAAATTAATGGAAACCTAAAAAACAATCTTTTATAATCCAACCTATTTTACGAAAACATTTAAATTGATTTCTCTCAAATTCAAAAAATAAATTTGGGCAACCTATTTTACAATATTTTCCAAATTCGAAATTGATTTCTTGCTAAACCTATTTGAATGTTTCTGGATGGGCATTGCCTATCGAGATAAGTTTTCCTTGATAGCCAATGCCCAACAAGAAAACCAGTTTTAAAAATTAACTAAAATATCAATTTATTTTTCAATTTATATTTTAAATTATTTTAATGTTTTTAATTATTATTTACTATTTTATTATATTTTATATTCAAATGTGAGGGATTGGTTCATGTCATAATTTATTTTCACAAGAAAATTGAAAACAAAACAACATTAAAAAAAAAGAAAATTTCCACGGACAAAAACTTTTAAAGAAAAATGACAATAAAATAATAAAATATAAATGGCGAAAAGGAAGTGAAACAATTTAATATAAATACATATATTAATTTTAAATTTTTCTTGATGGTCGTTGTACATGAAGGAGGTTTTCCTTAAAGGTCGTTGGTCATCAAGAAAAATAAATTTCTTAAAATTGTTTTTCCACGATTTCTTGATTGACAATGTCCGTCAAATAATATGGTAGTTTTTATATGCATTGTCCATCAAGTAATGCTTTTCTTTACTGTTTTTTATCGTCAACAAAATTCTAATCCAATAACTCACGTATTTTACCATTTTTGCATGTGTGTCTACAAAATAAAGGATCCTTTCTTGACTATCGGGACCTTCAAAATAACCATTGCATCAAGAAAAGTTTTGTTGATGGTCTTTTGCTATGGCAATCAAGAAATCAAAATTTGTGTGTCAAGAAAAACCAAATTTGTAGTAGTGTCGATCTATTTGTAAACTTTAGTTCTTTCACATTATTTAAAGTCATTTGAATTTACTTCTATGATCTAGTTTCTTTTAATAATAAATAGGTGAAATCAAATCAAGTAAGAAAATATCGAGATCAAACATAAAACTTTATCTTACAGAGTTACATGGAAGACTTTATTCATTCTTCCTCTATGATAAAAGAAAAATCTTATATGTTGTTTTTAAGGGTTTCCAAGTAAAATGATCGAAAAAACCATTAATTGTGTGTTATGTTCTCCGAACTTCTATTCAATCCATAATGATTTTGATATTTACTCTATTCTATTAGGTCAAACATTTATTTTTCAACAAAGTTCGAGGTAGTCAATGTAACTAATTTTATTTATACAAATAAAATATGAGAGAATAAAATAAGAATGTTGTGATTCTCATTTTTCATTTTTAATGGTCAAATATATTATTTATTTGAAGTTCCAACTCACACAAAGTTCAATGTTTTTTTAGCATATAATTGAGGATAAGCTAAAAATAATTGGCCTAACAAAACTTTGTATTAAAATTAAAAGTAAATAACAATTTTTTTCCAATGTGGCAATAAAATAAAATATATTTAGTACGGAATAATGATTTTTAAAAGAATAAAATTAAAAAATTTGGAAGTCTGAACAAACTAAATAAATAAATAAACCAATTTGAAGAACCCAAATGAGATTTAGAAAATATTCAACGATTATGATTTTTTTTATCGAGAGAGAGAAAGAGTAACATCATATATAATGAGTTGTCAATGTAGACTTTTTTTTTTATTGGTTGTTGTAAATTATTGATTAATTAAATATTTTAAGCTTTCAATTTAATTATGGTTTGGATAATCAAATAACTTGTTTTGTTTGGGATAATTTGAGTTAAGTAGAATTGTGCAATCGTAAAGTGATATTTGTTGATAATATTGGATGTGACATAATATATTAAAGCGAAGCTAGATGAATGTTTTGGGGATAAAAGTGTATATATATATTTTAATTTGTATTTAGTTTTAAAATCTATAAAAAAAAAAATAATATGTAAATATGCATATCCTAATTAGAGTAAGTAATATTAATATGAATTTAGAATTGAAATAGCTGAGAATTATTGAGCACACAAATGGTGTGGTATGCTTTATAATATACATTTATATCCTATGAATTTAAACTCTCTTTACTTCACTTCACTTTACTTTACTTCACTTTACTTCACTTAAGGAACACGTAATCAAACAAAATGAATAAATTAAGTTAAAGTTAAAAGTTAAAAGTTAAAATTAAAAAAGCTATAAAACTCCAACACAAATGCTTTGTCTTCCAGTGGCGCCAAAAACGCTGCCATTGCGACCACTCACTCCGACCTCCCTTCACCCTTCACCCTTCACCCTTCACCCTTCGCTCTATTCTCCCCCACAACCTTAGGGTTCCTTTCTTTTCATTTCTTTTCCGACCATCAATTTTCACTTTCATTCAATCCAATTCACCGCTTCTTCAACCCCCTTCTCCCTCTCTCTCTCTCTCTCTCTCTCTCTCTATTCTTCTCTCTTATCTCCTCCGCTTTTCGTTTCTTTCATTTTCTGTTTCTTTTCTTACTGTTTTTTAACTGCTTCAAATTGCTCTCCTAATTCATGCCCTGGGAAACCCTATTCTCCATCTCTTCCTTTCTTTAACTTCGAAATGATTTCTGCCCAGGGCTTTACTCCCTTAACCCAATTTGGGTTTTCATTTTCTTTATCTTCTCCATTGGAATCTCAGAGATGTGGGTTTTCTACTCCCCGATTCTATATGGTTTCTCCTATTTCTTGCAATTACCAGGATTCTACTTTCTCTGTTTCCAGAGCTGCTAAGTTTCGGGATTTAAGGTTGTTCAAATCGGTTGAGTTGGACCAGTTCATCACCAGTGATGATGAAGATGAAATGGGAGATGGATTTTTTGAGGCAATTGAGGAATTGGAACGGATGACGAGGGAACCATCGGATGTTCTTGAAGAAATGAACGATCGCCTTTCCGCTAGGGAAATTCAGCTTGTGTTGGTCTACTTCTCTCAAGAAGGTAGAGATTCATGGTGTGCTCTTGAGGTTTTTGAGTGGCTTCAAAAGGAAAATCGGGTTGATAAGGAGACCATGGAGCTTATGGTGTCTATAATGTGTAGTTGGATCAAGAAGTTGGTGGAGGGACGACATAATGTTGGAGATGTTGTTGACCTTCTTGTGGATATGGATTGTGTTGGTTTGAAACCTCATTTTAGCATGATAGAAAAGGTTATCTCTTTGTACTGGGAAATGGGTGAGAAGGAAAAAGCGGTTTTCTTTGTGAAAGAGGTTTTGGGACGCAATCTTGCTTTTATGAAGGATGATTGGGAGGGGCATAAAGGAGGACCGAGCGGTTATCTCGCATGGAAGATGATGGTAAGCCTTCAGCTAATCAAGATTTTCGTATCTTTAGCCATTAACTTGCTTCAGAGTCAACAATGGTATTCTTTTGCTGTGTCTATCTATTATTGCATTGAAAATTCATATCATGAAATGTAAATATCTTCAATCAATGTTTACTAGCTTTGAATGTCATATTTTGAATCTTGAAATTCCTGATTTTAGAGATTCCTTACTTTTACATTCTTTATTTTACTCCTGTAGTTTAATCATTTAGGTTAGTATCTTGATCTTATTAGAGTTTTGTTATTTGAGCATCAGGTTTTCGTTGTGGTGGCTTTGGTCAGTGTTGAAGAGGATATTTTCTGGGGTTGTGTTTGTCTAATCATAATTGGAGGGGTTCTGGAAGAACTATGTAGGTTTTTTTTTTATCAGAGAGCTAGATGGGCGTTCAGTATATACTATGATTTGGTATTAGTACTTTTGATACATATGGTTATGCATGTTTGAATCTATTGTTATTGTTATGTGTGCCTCAAAAAAAAAAAAAAAAAAAAAAAAAAAGAATCGGTGTTGGAGATGCTCAAGTTTATTCCTGCAGACGTAGGATTTGGGAAACCCATGAATATCTTGGGGACCTTTTCACTTGAACTTTGTTGTCGTTAGTTTCATTTATTGAGAACTTTTGGGCTTATCTTTGTTCATTGTCAATTTCTTTGGAGCTTCATCTATCATTAGTGAAAGTATCCATCTTTATGTTCTGTTCTAGTAGGCAGTTTTAGATTGTTGAATTGCCTTTCTATGTTAGTATATGCGGTGTATTAAACTTCTATATCATAGTGCTACTTCTGGTATGCTCTTGCTTCTATTAGTTGCACACCTGCATACATGATTTATTTTGAACAACATCAAGTAACTGTATGTGGCGCTGGAATCTAGTATTATAGCACACTACTGATACTTTTGTTCCCTTCACCAATTAATGGTAGTTGATTAGTTGCACAAGGATTTTAAAAAGTTTTATCAAATTGTTATGTTTGTTCAGCACGACCCCAAGTGAAAATTCTGGTAGAACACCAAGTAATGGTTCTTATTTGTTCATTAAGCAACCAAACTATTACAGAATACAATACTCAAACCAGTCTTGAAAACACAGAACAAACAAGTACTTTTACAGACAATAACCAAGTTCAAAATAAAACATTCAAACATCAAAAGTAATTTACGATAATGGAAAACACTTTCTAAGATTAAAGTAACTGAGCAACTTCTGTAATTCTGCTCTCCAGAAAATACAGCCCCTCCACTTTCAGAAATTGATTAACCACGCCCATCTTTCCTTCCATCTCTCCCTTTTAACCTCTCCCATGTAACTAACTGTGGTCTCCACTTCCATCACCTGTGCACATGCAACTCCACTTGTCTTTCTTCTGCTATATTGTATTGCAATTGGTGGTCTATCAAATTCAATTGCTAATGATCTCGAAAATCAATTCTCTTAGGTTGATGGTGACTACAGAGGTGCAGTGAAAATGGTGCTGCATCTTAGAGAATCTGGGTTAAGGCCAGAGGTTTACTCCTATCTTATCGCCATGACTGCTGTGGTTAAAGAGCTGAATGAATTTGCAAAAGCTCTTCGGAAACTCAAAGGCTATGCAAGAGACGGGTTTGTGGCTGAACTTGATAAAAACGATGTTGAACTTGTTGCAAAGTATCAGACAGAGCTTCTAGCTGATGGAGTGCGGTTATCCAACTGGGTACTTGAAGAGGGAAGCTCTTCAATTCATGGGGTGGTTCACGAGAGACTCCTTGCAATGTACATTTGTGCTGGGCAAGGAGTCGAGGCAGAGAGACAGCTTTGGGAAATGAAGCTTGTTGGCAAGGAGGCCGATGCTGATCTCTACGATATCGTTCTAGCCATTTGTGCTTCACAGAAGGAGACAAAAGCAATGAAACGGTTGCTTACCAGGATCGAGATTACGAGTCCCATGATTAAGAAAAAGAGTTTGACATGGCTACTTAGGGGTTACATCAAAGGAGGGCATTTCCGTGATGCTGCAGGAACATTAGTAAAAATGATCAATTTGGGTTTTCTCCCAGAGTACTTGGACAGAGTAGCTGTACTGCAAGGATTAAGAAAAGGAATTCGTGAACCAGAAAGTGTTCATACGTACCTCGATCTCTGCAAGTGTCTTTCCGATGCTAATCTAATTGGACCTAGTCTTGTATATTTGCACTTACAGAAACACAAGCTCTGGATCATTAAAATGCTTTGAAGAAACTCCTCAACACCTACCTCTTTGCACAGGCAGCTAATAAAAGTGGATCAAAAACCATATTCACATCATACAGCACCAGCTCTTTTTTAGGTGCTTTTACATGTTGATCTTGTATAGTTTGAAGCTCTGTAAGCTGACCTTGAAGAGGAATACTTGTATATATATATATAAATATACATGTATGAGCAACGATTGTGCACAAAGAACCAATGTTTCAATGTATAGATTGTATAAAGAAATTACATATTCTGATATTTTTTAGTGTACATGCCTTGGTTTCTTTCGTGTTTTCATGTGTGAAGAATCTGGTTTTCATTGAAAAAGGAAAAAGACAACCAAATGGAGAAGAAGGACAAGGAGAAGTTTGTGAATTGTCGTGGCCATATTTTGCTTCTTCCTGCCCAGAAAACAGCATGTGGTGTGTTCATTTGATGGATATGATATTCAGGTTTTACACCATTGCACTATTACATTATCATATCAATAATTTATTGGGTGTATGATTGATGCAATATGTCTTTTACTCTTTTCTTATAATGGTTAGTAAATTGAAGTATCTGTTTGGAACCAAACCCATGTTTCCATGTTGTGGAGGTTTAATATGTAATTGTCTGTTGGGTCCATTTATATCTTGTATGTTTGGTATGTTCTTTTATTTTCAATTTAGAAATAATTTCAATTGGGAAGTTGATAAAACCTCCAAAATTGAGAAAGCAAAAATTGATATTTGCTCTCTCTTTTTTTATCTATTGGATCCATTGATTTTTTTTATAAAAAAAAAAAAAAAAAGACACGTCGAAAGTCGAAGAGCTTTCATTGTTACCGTAAATACAAAATTGAAATATTAAAACTGACTATTTTATAAAGTGCAAGAGAGCAACTTTTACAATTGAAAGATGGTATTTGAGGGCTCAAGTTTAACACTAATATAAGTTTGAGTATTTCATTTTTATAATTGAAAGTTTGAGAGTGTAATTAGAACTATTATCATATTTAAGACAAAAGATTCACATGATTGGGTAAGAGAGATAGATGTAGTGTTAGTGGTGAATTGTTGTTTAATTTCTTATAATATAATATGAAGGTTCCCATGAAAGAATTAAGCATATAGAAATTCTTTGTAATATGATATCTAAATGTGTTTATCTGTCACCACTTAGCCTCCATTATTCGTATCTCTTCAAACCAATCATCTTCTCTTCCAAGCTCTATACCATGTGCACATTGTTCCTTAGGTCCGGTCAATCATTTGAATCCTTCAACCTTCTTCTTTAAATATATATATATATATATATATATATATATATATATATATATATATA